>LNAC01001485.1:76705-118168 GCA_002007465.1 Ailurus styani | reverse complement strand
TTTGACAGAGAGAGAGAGAGAGAGAGAGAGAGAGAGAGAGAGAGAGAGAGAGAGAGATTACAAGCAGGCAGAGAGAGAGGTAGAAGCAGGCTCCCTGATGAGCAGAGAGCCTGATGCGGGCCTCCATCCCAGGACCCTGAGATCATTACCTGAGCCTAAGGCAGAGGCATTAACCCACTGAGCCACCCAGGTGCCCTCTGGGCTCTATATTCTGTTCCAATGAACTATGTGTCTGTTTTTGTGCCAGTACCATACTGTCTTGATGATGACCATTTTGTAATAGAGCTTGAAGTCTGGAATTGTGATGCTGCCAACTTTGATTTTTCTTTTTCAACATTCCTTTGGCTACTCGGGGTCTTCTCTGGTTCCATATAAAATTTAGGATTATTTGTTCCATTTCTTTGAAATAAAANTTTCCAACTTTCCTCTTGTCATTGAGTTCTAGTTTCAGAGCATTATGGTCTGAAAATATGCAGGGAATGATCCCAATCTTTTGGTACCTGTTGAGACCTGATTTGTGATTCAGAATTTTGTCTATTCTGGAGAATGTTCTATGTGCACTAGAGAAGAATGTGGATTCTGTTGTTTTGGGATGGAATGTTCTGAATATATCTGTGATGTCCAACTGGTCTAGGGTGTCATTTAAAGCCTTTATTTCCTTGTTGACCTTTGGTTCGTTGATCTGTCCATGTCAGTAATGGGAGTGTTAAAGTCCCCTACTAATATTGTATTATTGTCAATGTGTTTCTTTGATTTTTATTATTAATTGTTTTATATAATTGGCTGCTCCCATTTTAAGGGCATAGATATTTGTGNGTGCAATTGTAAATGGGATTGACTCTTTAATTTCTCTTTCTTCTGTTTTGTTGTTGGTATATAGAAATGCAACTGATTTCTGTGCATTGATTTGATATCCTGACACTTGATGGAATTCCTGTATGAGTTGTAGCAGTTTTGGAGTGGAGTCCTTTGGGTTTTCCACATAAAGTATCATATCATCTGCAAAGAGTGCGAGTTTGACTTCTTCCTTGCTGATTTGGATGCCTTTTATTTCTTTTTGTTGTCTGATTGCTGAGGCTAGGACTTCTAGTACTATGTTGAATAGCAGTGGTGATAGTGGACAGCCCTGCCGTGTTCCTGACTTTAGGGGAAAAGCTCTCAGTTTTTTTCCATTGAGAATGATATTCGCTGTGGGTTTTTTGTAGATGGCTTTGATGATATTGAGGTGTGTACCGNTAAGATGAGTTTCTTGTAGACAGCATATCAATCGGTCTTATTTGTTTATCCATTCTGATACCCTGTGTCTTTTAGTGGGGCATTTAGTCCATTGACATTTAGGGTAACTATTGAGAGATATGAATTTAGAGCCATTATATTGCCTGTAAGGTGACTGTTACTGTATATTGTGTTTCTTCCTTTCTGGTCTATGTTTCTTTTAGGTTCTTTTTAGATAGAGGACCCCTTTCAATATTTCCTAGGGCTGGTTTGGTGTTTGCCNTTGGATCCTATTGGCTAATATTTTGTTGAGGATTTTTGCATCCGTGTTCATCAGGGATATTGGTCTGTAATTCTCCTTTTGGATGGGGTCTTTGCCTGGTTTGGGGGTCAAGGTGATGCTGGCCTCATAAAATGAGTTTGGAAGTTTTCTTTTCATNGTCTCTGTGGATAGGTCTGCTGTCAGTCTAATATTTCTGCCATTTTATGTTATAGACCTCTTGTCCCAAACTGCTTTCAGGACTTTCTCTTTGTCACCAAGACTTGTAATTTTACTATTAGATGATGGGGAGTGGACCTATTTTTATTGATTTTGAGGGGGATTCTCTGTGCCTCCTGGAAATTGATGCTTGTTCCCTTCACCAAAGTAGGGAAATTCTGTATCAAAATTTGCTCCAATATACCTTCTGCCCCCCTCTCTCTCTCTTCCTCTTCTGTTATCCCAATTATTCTAATATTGTTTCATCTTATGGCATCACTTAACTCTGGAATTCTCCCCTCATGGTCCAGCACTTGTTTGTCTCTTTTTTCATCCTCTTCTTTTTTCTCTGACATTTTTTCTTCTAAATCATTAATTCTTTCTTCTGCTTCATTTATCCTACCAGTAAGAGCCTCCATTTTCAATTGCACCTCATTAATAACTTTTTTTGATTTCAGCTTGGTTAGATTTTAGTTCTTTTATTTCTCCAGAAAGGATTTTTCTTTTTTTAGAGACAGCTTCTCTATTACCTTCCATGGTTTTTTCGAGCCCAGCCAGCACCTTAAGAATCGTCATTCTGAACTCTACTTCTGTCATATTACTAATGTCCGCATTGCTTAAGTCCCTAGCCTTCATTACTGTCTCTTGTTCTTTTTCTGGGGGTTGATTTTTCCGCCTTGTTATTTTATGCCGATAAGAATAGATGGATGAGAGAACAAATACTGAAGGGTAGCAATGACCTCAGAAAAATATTCACTAACCTACTCAGAAGAGACCTGGAACTGGGGAGAAAAGAAAGAGGGAAAATAACAGAAAACAAAAAAACAAAATCATACAAACAAAAACAAAACAAACCAAAAATAAATAAAATAAAATCCTATATCTATATCTATATTATCTATTTCTGTTTCTATATCTGTGTCTGTCTCTGACTCTATCTCTATATCTATCTCTATCTCTGTATCTATCTCTATCTCTATCTCTATCTATTAGACTGATTAATTGAACAGACCCTATATGTATACAAAAAATAAGGTTAAATACAATGAAGGGATAAAATATGATTATAACAATGAAAATTTAAAAAGATTAAAAAGTGTTGATAAGATATAATAGTTAAAAACGTTAAAATAGGAAAAAGGAAAAATTTAAAAGAAAAAAAGAAAAAAATTCAAAGAAAAAAATATTCAAAGAATTTAAGTTTGAACAACTAAAGAATCATGGGGAAAAAGCCATTAATTCTCTGCATTGCTTTCCCCTTGCTCCGGATTTCCACTATTCTCAGCAATCTCGAACTTCATTTTGGCTGGTTGTTTTTTTCTGGTCTTCTGGGGGAGGGGCCTGTTGCTGTGATTCTCTAGTGGCTTTGCCCAGGGCGGAATCGCACCACCCTCGCCAGGGGCCAGGCTAAGTATTCAGCTCGGGTTCTTTCTCGGGAGCTTTTGTTCCCTGAGCGCTTTCTGTACCGCATTGGAGGACGTGACTGAAAATGGCGGCTCCCAGTCTCTGACCGGGAGGAGCCGAGAGCTTGGGGACTCACTCCTCAGTGCGCCCAGAGAAAAGCAGTCCCTCCCGTCTTCTGGTCTCCAGCCACGCTCCGAGCTCACCCGGCCTGTGACCGAGCATCTCTCTCTCTCTGGCGCAGCCCCGTTTAGAATCTCCGAACCCGGGAGATTCCTGCAGCCGCTCCTGTGCCACTTCTCCTGGAGTAGGAAGGAGGGGGTCTCTGGCTCAGCTGCCGGTGGGGTTCCCACTCACAGAGCAGTGGCCCGACTGTGCTTTGGTTCCTGGCCCAAGGTATCAGCAAGCTGAGAGACCCCTTCTCAGATTGGCTCTGTCTCTCCCGTCGGCTTCTCTCTGATACCTGGGAGCTCGGTCACGCTCAGACACCCCTGGTCTTTTTGTGTCCCCATGGGTCCTGAGACCACACTGTCCCCGTGAGGGCTTCACCCCCCACTTGGCCTCTGGGGAGACATCCCTCAGTGGAACCAACTTCTAACAGTTCTGAGTCTGTGCTCCACTGCTCCCTCACTTACCGGGAGCCGGCCCCTCCCCCCATTGTCTATCTTCCTGTCGCTTCAAATTCACTTCTCCACACATCCTACCTTCTGGAACATGGTCGATTTTCTGTTCCTAGAATCTCTGCTCTACTTCTTTTCGATCTCCTGTAGAATTTGTAGGTGTTCAGAATAGTTTGATAGCTATCTGGGTAAATTTCTGGGACCTGATGATAATTGGTCTCCTACTCCTCTGCCATCTTGCTGCAGTCTCTTTAGAGCCTCCATTTTTAATTGCACCTCATTAATAGCTTCTTTGATTTCAGCTTGGTTGGATTTTAGTTCTTTTATTTCTCCAGAATGGACTTTTATTTCTCTAGAGAAGACTTCTCTATTATCTTCCATGTTTTTTTTTAAGCCCAGCCAGCACCTTAAGAATCATCATTCTGAACTCTAGTTCTGTCATGTTACTAATGTCCACATTGATTAGGTCCCTAGCCATCATTACTGCCTCTTGTTCTTCTTTTTGTGTTGATTTTTTCCGCCTTGTCATTTTGTGCAGATAAGAATAGATGGATGAGAGAACAAAATACTAAAGGGTAGCAATGATCCCAGAGAAATATACACCAACCTAATCAATGGAGTCCTGGAACTGGGGAGAAAAAAAAGAGGGAAGAAAACAAAAAAACAAAATCATACAAATGAAAACGAAACAAAAATAAATAAAACAAAATCCTATATCTATATTATCTATTTCTGTTTCTATATCTGTGTCTGTCTCTGACTCTATCTTTATATCTATCTCTATCACTGTATCTATCTCTATATCTATCTCTATCTCTATCTCTATCTATTAGATTGGTGGATTGAGCAGACCCTATATGATACAAAAAGTAATGTTAAATACAATGAAGGGATAAAATATGATTATAACAATGAAAATTTTAAAAGATTAAAAAGTGTTGATAAGATATAATAGTTAAAAACATTTAAATAGGAAAAAGGAAAAAATTTAAATAAAAAATAAAAAATTCAAAGAAAAAACTCAAAGAATTTAACTTTGAATGACTAAAGAATCATGGGAAAAAGTCATGAATTCTCTGCGTTTCTTTCCCCTAGCTCCAGAGTTCCACAATTCTCAGCAATCTCAAACTTGACTTTGGCTGGATGTTTTTTTTTTCTGGTCTTCTGGGGGAGGGGCCTGTTGCTGTGATTCTCAAGTGTCTCTGCCAGAGGTGGAATCTCACCACCCTCGCCAGGGGCCAGGCTAAGTAATGAGCTCAGGTTTGCTCTTGGGAGCTTTTGTTCCCTGAACTCTTTCTGTACTGTTTTGGAGGACAGGACTGAAAATGGCGGCTCCCAGTTTCTGACCCAGAGGAGCCGAGAGCTTGGGGCCTCAGTCCTCAGTGCACCTCAGAGAAAAGCAGTTCCTCCCATCTCCTGGTCTCTGGCCAGGCTCTGAGCTCACTCAGCCTGTGACCGAGTGTCTCTCTCTCTCTGATGCGGCCCTGTTTAGAATCTCTGAACCCGGTAGATTCCTGCAGCCACTCCCGTGCCTCTTCTCCCGGAGGAGGAAGGTGAGTCTCTCTGGGTCTGCTGCCCATGGGGTCCCCGCTCACAGAGCAGTGGTCCGACTGTGCTTTGGATCCTGGCCCAAGGTATCGCTGAGCTGAGAGACCCCTTCTCAGCTCAGCTCCATCTCTCCCGTCAGCTTCACTCTAATACCTGGGAGTTTGGTCGTGCTCAGACACCCCTGGTCTTTTTGTGTCCCCATGAGTCCTGAGACCACACTGTCCCCGTGAGGGCTTTACCCCCTGCTTGGTCTCTGAGGCGACGTCCCTCAGTGGAGCCTACTTCTAACAGTTCCACATCTGTGCTCCACTGCTCCCTCACTTGCCGGGAGCCGGCCCTCCCCCCGGGTCTATCCTCCCTTCACTGTAGATTCACTTCTCCGCATGGCCTACCTTCCGGCAAATGGTCGATTTTCTGTTCCTAGAATCACTGCTCTTCTTCTCTTCGATCTCCTGTAGACTTTGTAGGTTTTCAGAATAGTTTGATGCTTACCTGGGTGAATTTCTGGGACCTGATGATAATCGGTCTCTTACTCCTCTGCCATCTTGCCGCTCCTCCCAGTCTTATGAATTCTTTCAAATAACCAGCTCCTAGTTTTGTTCATTTGTTATACTGTTCTTTGGTTTATATGCCATTGAATTCTGCTGTGGTCTTTATTATTTCTCTTCTGCTGGGTGTAGGCTTTCTTTGCTGTTCTATCTCCAGCTCCTTTAGGTGTAGTGTTAGTTTGTGTACTTGAGACCTTGCTTGTTTCCTGAGAAAGGCTTGTATTGCTATATGCTTTCCTCTCAGGACTGCTTTTGCTGTGTCCCAAAGTTTTTGAATAGTTATGTTTTCATTTTCATTTATTTCCATGAATTTTTTTTAATTCTTCTTTACTTTCCTGGTTGGCCCATTCATTCTTTCATAGGACATTCTTTAGCCTCCATGTATTTGGGTTTTTTCCAACTTTCCTCTTGTGATTGAGTTCTAGTTTCAAATGGTCTGAATATATGCAGGGAATAATCCCAATCTTTTGGTAGTGTTTGAGACCTGATTTGTGACACAGAATATGGTCTATTCTGGAGAATATTCCATGATCACTAGAGAATAATGTGTATTCTGTTCTTTTGGAATGGAATGTTCTGAATATATCTGTGATGTCCAACTGGTCCTGGGTATCATTTAAAGCCTTCATTTCCTTGTTGATCTTTTGCTCCGATGATCTGTCCATTTCAGTAAGGGGGTGTTAAAGTCCCCTACTATTATTGTATTATTGTCAATGTGTTTCTTTGATTTTGTTATTAATTGGTTTATATAATTGGCTGCTCCCATGTTAGGGGCATAGATATTTACAATTGTTAGATCTTCTTGTTGGACAGATCCTTTAAGTATGATATATATTTCTCTAGAGAGGGATTCTCTATTTTCTTCCATACTTTTTTGTGCTCAGCTAGCACCTTGGTAATTGTCATTCTGAGCTCTAGTTCTGTCAAATTACTACTATCCTCATTGATTAGGTCCCTAGCCATTGTTATTGCCTCTTGTTCTTTTTTGTGTGTGGTGATTTTTTCCACCTTGTCATTTTATCGAGACAAGAATAGATGGATGATAGACCAAAATACTAAAGGGTAGCAACGAACCCAGAAAAATATACACTAACCAAATCAGAAGAGACCCGAAGCTGGGGGAAGAAGAAAGAATGAAAAATAAAGAAAAAAGGGGGAAAAAACCTATATGTGTATCTATCTATAGCTTTATATCTATATCTCTTTCTATTTCTATACCTATCTCTTTCTCTTTCTCTATCTCTATATCTATATCTAATGTATATCTATATCTATATAATCTATATCTATTAGACTGGTGAATTGTACAGACCCTATATGTATACATACAAAAAATAAAGTTAAATACACTGTAGGGATAAAATATGACTATAACAATGAGAATAAAAGAAAGATTTTAAAAAGGTATTGATAAGATAAAATATTTTTAAAATGTTATAATAGGAAAGAGGAAATAATTTAAAAGAAAACAGTAAGAGAAAAATAAAATGCAAAGAATTCAACTTTGAAAGACTAAAGGAGCATGGGAAAAAAGCCATGAATTCTATATGCTGTTTTTCCCTAGCTTGGAGTTCCATAGTTCTCAGTGATTGGTGAACTTGGTCTTGGTTGGATGTTTTTGCTGATCTTCTGGGGGAGGGGCCTGTTGCTGTGATTCTCAAGTGTCTTTGCCCTAGGTGGAATTACACCACCCTTGCCACAGGCCCAGCTAAGTAATAGGCTTGGGTTCACTTTTGGGAGCTTTTGTTTCCTGAATGCTTTCCGTACACCTTTGGAGGACAGGAATGAAAATGGCAGCCTCCCAATCTTTGGCCCTGAGGAGTGGAGAGCTCAGAACCCCACTCCTCAGTGCGTCCTCAGAGAAAAGCATTCACTCCCGCCCATCTCCCTGGTCTCCGGTCACACTCCGAGCTCACCCAGCCTGTGACCAAACATTTCTATCTCTGGCGCAGGGCCCTGTTTGGAATATCCAAACCCAGCAGATTATTGAAGCATGTTTCTGTGCAATTCCTCCCAAAGGAGGAAGGAGGGAGCCTCTCTGGATCCACCACTTGTGGGGTCCCTGCTCAAAGTGTAGTGCCCAGACTGTGTTTTGGATCAGTTTAAGGTAACACCAAGCTGAAAGACACCGCCTCATCTTGGCTCCATCTCTCCAGTCAGGTTCTCCTCTCTGATACCTAGGAGCTCTGTCACTCTCAGACACCCCTGGTCTTTTTGTGTCCCTGTGGGTCCTGAGAACACACTGTCCCCGCAAGGGCTTCACCCCCGCTTAGTCTCTGGGGAGATGTCCCTCAGTGGAGCAGAACTCTAAAAGTTCCAATATTGTGCTCCGTTGCTCTCTCACTTGCCAGGAGCCAGCCCCTTCCCCCTGGGTCTATCCGCCATCACTTCAGATTCACTTCTCTGCATGTCCTACCTTCTGGAATGTGGTCAATTTTCTGTTCCTAGAATTTCTGCTCTTCTCCAATATCCCCTGTTGAATTTGTAGGTTTTCAGAATGGTTTGATAACTATCTGGGTGAATTTCTGGGAACTGATTATAGTTGGTCTCCTACTCCTCTGCCATCTTTTTCCTCCTCTCTACAACGAATTTTGACTAAATATAAAAACTTTAAAAAGTATTGCATACTTCTTAATCCAGCAATTTCACTTTGAGGAATCTCTCCAAAAGACTATGAGAGTTTAAAATATCTATGGAACCTTATCAAAATACTGTACACTGCACCAATGAAAACCACAGTGGGGACAGGGCTCAGTAGATGGGAATATTATGCAGCCATGACACACATTTACAAAGAATTTTTTGTTATTCTTTTTGGGATTTTATTTAATTTTAATTAAATTAGCCTACACATAATACATTATGAGTTTCAGATGTAGAGATCAGTAATTCATTAGTTGCCTGTAAAACCCATTGATGTTCCTTCCTTAATGCCCATTTCTGAATGACCCTATACATACACTCAAATCTCCTCCAGCAACCCCCAGTTTGGATCCCATAGTTAAGAGTCTCTCATGATTTGCCTCCCTCTCTAAATTCTTCCCATTTTGTTTTCCCTCCTACTCCTATGATTCTCTGTCCTGTTTCTTATGTTCCACATATGAGTAAAACCATATAATTATCTTTCTCTGACTGACTGATTTTGTTCAGCATAACACCCTCCATTTCCATCCATGTCTTTGTAAATGGTAGGTATTCATCTTCTCTGATGGCTGAGTAAAATTCCATCGAATATATATACCACATTTTCTTAATCCACTCATCTGTTGATGCACATCTCAGGTCTTTCTATAGTTTGGCTATTGTGGACATCACTGCTATAAACATTGTGGTGCAGATGCCCCTTCAGATCACTACATTTGTATCTTTGGGGTAAATACCTAGTAGAGCAATTGCTGCATCATACAGTAGCTGTATTTTCAACTTCTTGAGGAATGTCCCTATCGTTTCCCAGACTGGTTGCATGAGCTTGCACTTCCACCAATTCTGTAAGAGGGTTCCCCTTTCACTTCATCTTCACCAACATTTGTTATTTCCTCACTTTTTAATTTTAACCATTCTAATGAAGTGACGTGATATCTCAGTATTTACAAAGAATTCTCAACTACATCACAAATGTTATTAAATATTAATTGGTAAAAGCATTCAAAGAGATCTAAACAGGAAGAATGTAAATATTCTGGAAAGGTGCATATGCAGCATTAAAAGATTTATAGGAAACATATCAAGTGTGTTAAGAGTGATTTTCTGGGTGGTGAAACTTGTCGTGGTTTCATTATCCTTCTCTGGTTTGTTCTAAACTTTAATCAATAAACACCAACAAATAAAAGAAAATGAATGGTTTTCAAAGACTATGTAAAAGCTGAATTAAGGCATGCACAAGAAATTGGTACAGTGACTGCCTCCAGGGAGGGCCTGAGGCAGAGTTCTTGCTGGAGGAAGACTTGCCTTTCCATTTGTACGTTCTGGAGTCTTCTAAGTATGAGGCTGGTATTACCTATTCAAAAATAAATAAACGAAGATTTTTGCCAAGGAGACACAGAAGTAAGAATACTAAAACCAAGAAGCCAAGTGGCGAGCCTGAGGGAAAAGCCAGGAAAGTGCTTACACCTCCTGGAGGAGACAGGACTTGAGGTCTGGCCTGCCCTCTCAGACCCAGCACTCACCACAGTCATCCTAGGACCCAGCTAGTCCAGGCTGTCTTCACCCAGCAAGGCCTGTTCTGTCTGACACAAAACTGCTCAGGAGTTGGGTCAGGGTTTTTCCCAGGAATGAAGGCAGGAAGGCCAGGAGATAGACTTCAGTGGACATCAGGGCAGGACCTCGAAACTAAGACCCTATGTCCTCTGGGTCTGGGACAGTTGGTCCTAATGCATGAGCAATTAATGTGTGAGTCTTCCCCCAACTCCCCAGTCACCTTCTATGAGTTACGAGAAGTGTCTAAAAGACCCACCACCTGGTGGTTAGGAGAATCCTCTAAATGAGACCCTCCCTTCCCAGGATGAGCTATGTAGTCAATGCACTGAACTTTAGACTTTGAGGAACTTTTCCAGCATCACCAGCAGCTGATTCTTCAGGTCCTCATTGCCTATGACCAGCCTGGTCAACTCCACAGTGTCCGACCAGTCTAGGTGCTTTAGGATGGCCATGGTTTCATCAAAGAGCTTTTGCTTCTCAGAGGGTGACAGCTCCATTATGATCTGAGGAATTGGCTTAAACTCTCCCCAGGCATTCCACGCACCTAATAGACCTCCAACAGTGCCCCCTAGAAAACAAAGAAGGTTCAATTAGTTGGTCCTTATTCATAAATGATGGCCTCAGTCTCTTGCTGGGAGCATGTCCATCACCATAAGTGGGCACATTCATGCACAAGTAGAAACGGGATAGGCTTCATGCCCGCTACACCCCATGATGCGGGGGGCAAGGCTTTATGGGGTCCTCGGTCCATTTGGCTCAGATATTGACACTGAGTCCAGCCCTTCCTTAAGCTGTGCACTCACAGATGCATCACGAAGCATCTCCCACTGCACAGCTCTGCTAACTGAAATCTCCAGGACCTGCAGGTTTCCTGCTTCCCACAAAACTCTCTCATCTTAAAGGACAAAGCTGATAAGCAAGTGCATTTTCAAGGAGAATCATCTCAGTGGTGAATCTGAGTTTTCTCCATAATACGCTCTTTGCCCCTGAACTTTGGAAATTTTCAGTGAAATCCCATGGGCAAAGGACCCTGGGAACAGAGAAGGAGACCTTTACTCTGGAAGCAACTGTTTTCTGTGCTAGCCCTCAATAGGTGTATGATGATAACTACCAAATATAACAAACAAAACTAATTCTCTTCCTGTAACCCCAGAAGGGCATAACCATTATTTTCAAAGGTAAATTAATGATCAAATTTAAGGTACATGATGTGGGGCCTGAAGCCTTTATCAATGGAAAGTTCTGTCTGATCAGGTGGGTGTGCAGGTCTGCTAAGGAATGGGCCCTGGGGCAGGGGTCTCAAACTCAGGTGACCTCATGGCAGGTAGCGGAGAGGAGAGAAGAGGGCTGAGTGAGCCTGTGGGTGATGGAGAGCTGGGTCCCTAATGGTTGGTGGCTACCCCTTTCCAGCCCATTACTACGACAAGAAATGCCAGATGGGTATCCTGAGAATGATCCCATGATAAAAAAAAATAAAGATTTTTGTTTATTAGAGAGAGGGAGAGATAGACAGCAAGCGAGAGAGCACAAGCAGGAAAGAGGGAGAAGCATGCTCCCTGCCCACGAGGGAGCCTGATATGGGGCTCGATCTGAGGACGCTGGGATCATGACATGAGTCAAAGTCAGATGTTTAATAAATGACTGAGTCACCCAGGTGTCTCTACGAAGTCCCATGATTTTTAAATATCAATGATCAGATATTAATAGATGGAGCCCAGCTGGACTTAGTGACTCTATCTGAAAGAGCAGAGAATGGAAAGTGAAGACACTAACTTCATAGTGGACAAACCTGAGGAGGAGCAAGATGGCAGAGGTCTAGGAGACCAATTATCATCAGGTCCCAGAAATTCACCCAGATAGTTATCAAACCATACTGAGAACCTACAAATTCAACAGGAAATCAAAGAGAAGAAGAGCACCAATTCTAGCAACAGAAAATCGACCACTTTCCGGAAGGTAGGACGTGCAGAGAAGTGAATTTGAAGCAACGGGAAAATAGACCCCAGGGGGAGGGGCCGGCTCCTGGCAAGTGAGAAAGCAATGGAGCACAAAATTGGAACTTTAGAAGACTGCTCCACTAAGGGACATTGCCCCAAAGGCTAAGCAGTGGTTAAGTCTTCATGGGGACAGTATGGTGTCAGGACCCACAGGGACACAAAAAGACCAGAGGTGTCTGAGAGTGACAGAGCTCCCAGGTATCAAAGAAGAGAAGCCAGCTGGAGAGATGGAGCCAAGCTGAGAAGGGGTCTCTCCGCTCAGTGTTACCTTGAGCCATGATCCAAAGCACAGTCAGGCCACTGCTCTTTGAGCAGGGACCCCACGAATGGCAGATCCAGAGAGACCCCATTCTTCCTCCTCCAGGAGGAACAGCACAGAGGCATGCTGCAGGAATCTGCTCGGTTTGGAGATTCTAAATGGTGCCATGCGCCAGAGATAGAAATGCTAGGTCATAGGCTGGGTGAGCTCGGAGTGTGGCCAGAGACCAGGGAGATGGGGGGGAAGGAGGGAGACTGAATGCTTTTCTCTGAGTATGCACTGAGGAGGTCCTGAGCTTTTGTCTCCTCCGGGTCGAATGTTAGGAGGCCGCCATGTTCATTCCTGTCCTCCAAAGGTGTACAGAAAGCATTCAGGGAACAAAAACTCCCGAGACCAAACCAGAGCTGATTACTTAGCTTGGCCCCTGGCGAGGGTGATGCAATTCCCCCTTGGGCAAAGACACTTGAGAATAACACCAACTAGCCCCTCCCCCAGAAGATCAGCAAGAACATCCAGCTAAGACCAAGTTCACCAATCACTGAGAATTGTGGAACTTGAGAGCTAGGGGAAAGCAACACATAGACTTTATGCCTTTTATCCCATGATCCATTGGTCATTCACAGTTAAATTCTTTGATTTTTTTTTTACTCTTTTAAATTTTTTCCCATTTCCAGTTTTAAAGTTTTTTATCTATTATATCTAATCAATAGTTTTAATCTTTTTAATTTTCAATGTTATACTCATATTTTTTCCCTTCATTCTATTTAACCTTATTTTTTTGTATACATATAGGGTCTGTTCAATTCACCAGTCTAATAGATAGAGATAGATATAGAGATAGAGATAGAGTCAGAGACAGAGATAGATATAGAAAAAGAAATAGATGGTATAGATAGATATAGATGTAGATATAGATATAGATAAAGGTTTTTGTTTTATTTTATTTTTTTGCTTGTCTTTGGTTTTTTTTCTTGTTGTTCTTTTTTTGTTTTATCCCTTTTTCTCCTTCCCTCAGTGTCAGGTCTCTTTTGATTAGGTTAGTGTATATTTTTCTGGGGTCATTGCTACCCTTTAGTAATTTGTTCTCTCTTCCATCTATTCTTATCTGCATAAAATGACAAGGCGAAAAAAATCACCACACACACACACACACACAAAAAAAAAAAACAAGCAAAAAAAAAACAAGAGGCAGTAACAATCGCTAGGGACCTAATCAATGCAGACATTAGTAATATAACAGAACTAGAGTTCAGAATGACGATTATCAAGGTTCTGGCTAGGCTTGAAAAAAGCATGGAAGATAATAGAGAATCCCTCTCTAGAGAAATAAAACCCTTTCTGGAGAAATAAAAGAACTAAAATCTAACCAAGTTGAAATCAAAAAAGCTATTAACGAGGTGCAATAAAAAATGGAGGCTCTTATTGTAAGGATAAACATGGCAGAAGACAGAATTAGTGATTTAGAAGTCCAAATGACAGAGAATAAAAAGTGGAGGAAAAGAGACACAACTACTGGACCATAAGAGCAGAATACGAGAGATAAGTGATAACATAAGACAAAACCAATTAGAATAATTGGGATCCCAGAAGTAGAAGACGGGGGAGCAGAAGGTATACTGGAGCAAATTATAGTACAGAATTTCCCTAATTTGGCAAAGAGAACAAGTATCAAAATCCAGGAAGCACAGAGAAACCCCCTCAAAATCAATAAAAATAGGTCCACCCCCATCATCTAATAGTAAAATTTACAAGTCTTAGTGACAGAGAAAATCCTGAAAGCAGCTTGGGACAAGAGGTCTATAACATACAATGGTGGAAATATTAGACTGACAGTAGACCTATACACAGACACCTGGCAGGCCAGAAAGTACTGGCATGATATATTCACAGCACTAAATGAGAAAAATATGCAGCCAAAAATACCATATCCAGCTAGACTGTCATTGAAAATAGAAGGAGAGATAAAAATCTTCCAGGACAACAAAAACTCAAAGAATTTGCAAACACCAAGCCAGCCCTATAGGAAATATTGAAAGGGGTTCTCTAAACAAAGAGAGCCTAAAGGAAACATAGAGCAGCAAGGAAGAGACACAATATACAGTAACAGGCAACTTACAGTCAACAAATGGCTCCAAATTCATATCTCTCAATAGTTACTCTGAATGTCAATGGACTAAATGCCCCAACTAATAGACACAGGGTATCATAATGGATAAAAAAACAAAACCCATCAATATGCTGTCTACAAGTAACTCATTTTACATGCAAAGACACCTCCAGATTTAAAGTGAGGGGGTGGAAAACAATTTACCACGCTAATGAAAAGCAAAAGAAAGCTGGAGCGGCAATCCTTATGTCAGATAAAATAGATTGTAAGCCAAAAAATATCATAAGAGATGAGGAAGGACACTATATCATACTTAAAGTATCTGTACAACAAGAAGATCTAACAATTGTAAATATCTATGCCCCTGACATAGGAGCAGGCAATTATGTAAACCAATTAATAACAAAATCAAAGAAACATATTGACACTAATACAATAATAGTAGGGGACTTTAGCACCCTCCTTACTGAAATGGACACATCATCGAAACAAAAGATGAACAAGGGAATAAAGGCTGTCAATGACACACTGGACCAGTTGGACATCACAGATATATTCAGAACATTCCATCCCAAAACAACAGAATACACATTCTTCTCTAGTGCATATGGAAGAATCTCCAGAATAGACCATATTCTGGGTCACAAATCAGGTCTCAACAAGTACAAAAAGATTGGGATCATTCCCTGCATATTTTCAGACCATAATGTTCTGAAACTAGAACTTAATCACAAGAGGAAATTTGGAGAGAACTCAAATAGATGGAGGCTAAAGAACATCCTACTAAAAAAATGAATGGGTCAATTGGGAAAGTAAAGAGGAACTTAAAAATTCATGGAAACAAATGAAAATGAAAACATAACTGCTCAAAATCTTTGGGACACAACAAAAGCTGTCCTGAGAGGAAATTATATAACCAATACAAGCCTTTCTCAGGAAACAAGAAAGGTCTCAAGTACACAACCTAACACTACACCTAAAGAAGCTGGAGAAACAATAGCAAAGAAAGCCTACACCCTGAAGGAGAAGAGAATTCATAAAGATCAGGGCAGAAATCAATGAAATAGAAATCAAAAGAAGAGTAGAACAAATCAATGAAACTGGAGCTGGTTCTTTGAATGAATTAATGAGATTGAAAAACCCCTGACCAGACATATCTGATAGAAAAGAGAAAGGACTCAAATCAATAAAATCATGAATTAAAGAGGAGAGATCACAACAAAAACCAAAGAAATACAAACAATTATAAGAACATACTATGAACAATACTACACCAGAAAATTTGACAATCTGGAAGAAATGGAAGCATTCCTAGAGACATATAAACTACCAAACATGAACCAAGGAAAAATTGAAAACTTGAATAGACCCATACCCAGTAAGGAGATTGAAGCAGTCATCAAAAATCACCCAAAAACAAGAGCCCAGGGCCAGACGGCTTCCCAGGGGAATTCTACCAAGCATTTAAAGAAGAATTATTACACATTGGGGAGAGTTTGTGCTTTAGTGAATGCTGTGAAAGGTGTAAGCCTGATGATTCACAGACCTGCACCCCTGAAGCAAATAATAATAAAAAAATAAAATAAATTAAAAAATTAAAAAAATATACTACAAAAATAACCTTTCTATGTTATGGGTTTAGCCTTTTGCCTTAATCTTAATCTTGAATTTTATTGGCATGTAAAGATTTTTAATCTATATCCTCAAATATCATATATCATATGTTGTTTTGTAACTCTTAACCTTTTATCTCTCTTGTGATTTCAACACTCTTATTTTTAAATTCTACTTTATTTCTATTGGCAATTTTAGCAATTGTAAGGAACTGCTCCCTATCTTTCTATTTTTTTTATTATAGGTCATATATAAGTTTATATAAAATATATCTTCCCATTGTATCCTGAACTTATCATATATTTAATTTGAATTAATAATAACTAATAAAAAGCATGATCATAAGAAAAAGAATTAATACCTATTCTCCTGAAACTGTTCCAAAAAACAGAAATGGAAGGAAAACTTCCAAACTCACTGTATGAGGCCAGCATCACCTTGATCCCAAAACCAGGCAAAAACCCCATCAAAAAGGAGAATTACAGACAAGAAGGAGAATTACAGACCAATATCTTTGATGAATACGGATGCAAAAATCCTCAACAAAATACTAGCCAATAGGATCCAGCAGCACATAAAAAGGATTATTCACCACGACCAAGTGGGATTTATTCCTGGGATGCAAGGTTGGTTTAACATTCGCAGATCAATCAGTGTGATACAAAACATTAATAAAAGAAAGAACAAGAACCATATGATCCTCTCAATAGATGCTGAAAAAGCATTTGACAAAGTACAGCACCCTTTCTTAATCAAAACTCTTCATAGTGTAGGCATAGAGGGTACATACCTCAATATCATCAAAGCCATCTACGAAAAACCCACAGCGAATATCATTCTCAATGGAGAAAAACTGAGAGCTTTTCCCCTAAAGTCAGGAACACGGCAAGGCTGTCCACTATCACCACTGCTATTCAACATAGTACTAGAAGTCCTAGCCTCAGCAATCAGACAACAAAAAGAAATAAAAGGCATCCAAATCGGCAAGGAAGAAGTCAAACTCTCACTCTTTGCAGATGATATGATACTTCTGTGGAAAACTCAAAGGACTCCTCCCCAAAACTGCTAGGACTCATGACAGGAATTCAGTCAAGTGTCAGGATATAAAATCAATGCACAGAAATCAGTTGCATTTCTATATACCAACAACAAAACAGAAGAAAGAGAAATTAAAGAGTCAATCCCATTTACAATTGCACCCAAAACCATAAGATACCTAGGAATAAACCTAACCAAAGAGGCAAAGAATCTGTATTCAGAAAACTATAAAGTACTCATGAAAGAAATTGAGGAAGACACAAAGAAGTGGAAAAACATTCCATGCTCATGGATGGGTAGAATAAATATTGTGAAAATGTCTATGCTACCTAGAGCAATCTACACATTTAATGCAATCCCCATCAAAACACCAGCAATTTATTTCAAAGAAATGGAACAAATAATCCTAAAATTTATATGTAACCAGAAAGGACCTTGAATAGCCAAAGGAATGTTGAAAAAAAAAAGCAAAGTTGGCGGCATCACAATTCCAGATTTCAAGCTCTATTACAAAGCCGTCATCATCAAGACAGTATGGTACTGGCACAAAAACAGACACATACATCAGTGGAACAGAATAGAGAGCCCAGAAATGGACCCTCAACTCTGTGGTCAACTAATCTTTGACAAAGCAGGAACAAATGTCCAATGGAAAAAGGACAGTCCCTCCAACAAATGGTGTTGGGAAAACTGGACAACTACATGCAGAAAAATGGAACTGGATCATTTCCTTATACCACACACTAAAATAGACTCAAAATGGTTGAAAGATCTCAATGTGAGACAGGAATCCATCAAAATCCTTGAGGAGAACACAGGCAGCAACCTCTTCGACCTCAACCGCAGCAACTTCTTCCTAGGAACCTCACCAAAGGCAAGGGAAGCAAGGGCAAAAATGAACTATTGGGACTTCATCAAGATTAAAAGCTCTTGCACAGCAAAGGAAACAGTCAACAAAACCAAAAGACAACTGACAGAATGGGGGAAGATATTTGCAAATGACATATCAGATAAAGGACTTGTATCCAAAATCTATAAAGATCTTCTCATCCATAGAACAAATAACCCAATCAAGAAATGGGCAGAAGACATAAACAGACATTCAAATGGCCAAGAGACACATGAGAACGTGCTCAACATCACTCGGCACCAGGGAAATACAAATCTAAACCACAGTGAAATACCACCTCACACCAGTCAGAATGGCTAAAATCAACAAGTCAGGAAATGACAGATGTTGGTGAGTTTGCGGAGAAAGGGGAACCCTCCTACACTGTTGGTGGGAATGCAAGCTGGTGCAGCCACTCTGGAAAACAGTATGGAAGTTCCTCAAAAAGTTGAAAATAGAGCTACCCTATGACCCAGCAATCACACTACTGGGTATTTAACCTAAAGATACAAAGGTAGTGATCCTCTGGGGCACATTCATCTGAATGTTTATATCAGCAATGTCCACAATAGCCAAACTATGGAAAGAACCTAGATGTCCATCAACAGATGAATGGATAAAGAAGAAGTGGTATATATACACAACAGAATACTATGCAGCCATCAAAAGTAACGAAATCTTGCCATTTGCAATGTTGTGGATGGAAGTAGAGGGTATTATGCTAAGTGAAATAAGTCAATCAGAGAAAGACAATTATCATATGATCTCTCTATATGAGGAACTTGAGGGGCAGCGCAGGGGTTTCATAGGGGTAGGGGGAAAATAATGAAACAAGATGGGATTGGAAGGAGACAAACCATGAGAGACTCTTAATCTCACAAAACAAACTAGGGTTACTGGGGGTTGGGAGGGGAGGGATAGGGTGGATTGGTTATGGACATTGGGGAGGGTTTGTGGTATGGTGAGTGCTATGAAAAGAGTAAGCCTGATGATTCACAGACCTGTACCCCTGTGGCAAATAGAAAATGTTATTTCTTTTACATACCCCCCCCAAGAAAGAAAAAACCCAAAGTGGACATATCTGCCAAATACCACCTTAACCAGGTGATCAAGGTGGACATCGCCCGGGAGGCCTATGGATGTCACATGTCCCTGAAATGGCGCTATGATACAGGCACTCCACCTCTGTCTGTGGTATGCTTTCCAAAGGTCAATAACCCCAAACTAAGCATGAGAAAGCCATCAGGCTGGCCCAAATAGAGAGGTATTCGACAAATACCTGCCTGGTACTCTCCCAAAAAACCCTGGCCATGAAAGCCAGCCAAGTCTGAGGAACTGTCACAGACCTTGAGAGAATAATGTACATGGGAATTATATGCAGTATGATATTTTGAGCTGAATTCTGAAACAGGAAAAGATAGTTTTTAAAATTATTTAGTTATGTTAGTGACCATAAAATACATCATTAGTTTTTGATGCAGTGTTCCAAGATTCATTGTTTTTATACAACACCCAGTGCTCCATGCAATACATACCCTCCTTTGTCCTCACCACCAGGCTCACCCATTCCCCTCACCCCTCAGCTCCAAAACCCTCAGTTTGTTTCTCAGAGTCCAGAGTCTCTCATGTTCATCTCCCCCCTCTGACTTCCCCCAATTCATTTTTCTTTTCCTTCCCCTAATGTCCTCCATCTTATTCCTTATTCTCCACAAGTAAATGAAATCATATGATAATTTACTTTCTCTGCTTGACTTATTTCAGTCAGCATAATCTCCTCCAGTCCCGTAAATGTTGATACAAAAGTTGGGTATTCATCCTTTCTGATGGTTGAGTAATATTCCATTGTATATATGGAACCCATCTTCTTTATCCATTCATCTGTTGAAAGGCATCTTGGCTCTTTCCACAATTTGGAGATTGTGGACATTGTTGCTATGAGCATTGGGATATATATAGCCCTTCTTTTCACTACATCTGTATCTTTGGGTTAAATACCCAGTAGTGCAATAGCAGGGTCATAGGGTAGCTCTATTTTTAAATTTTTGAGGAATATCCACACTGTTTTCCAAAGTGGCTGCACCAACTTGCATTCCCACCAACAGTGTAAGTGGGTTCCCCTTTCTCCACATCCTCTCCAACACTTGTTGTTTCTGTCCTGTTGATTTAGACCATTCTAACTGGTGTAAGTTGGTATTTCAAAGTGGTTTTGATTTGAGTTTTCCTGATCCCTAGTGAAGATGAACATTTTTTTCATGTGTCTATTTTCCATTTGTGTGTCTTCTTTGGAGAAGTGTCTGTTCATGTCTTCTGCCCACTTTTTGAATTGATTATCTGTTTTTTGGGGGCGTTGAACTTGAAAACTTTTTTATAGCTCTCTGTCTGTAGTGTCATTTGTGAATATCTTCTCCCATTCCGTAGGTTGCCTCTTTGTTTTGTTGACTGTTTCCTCTGCTGTGCACAAGCTTTTTATATTGATGAAGTCCCAGAAGTGCATTTTTGCTTTTGTTTCCTTTGTCTTTGGAGACATGTCTTGAAAGAAGTTGCTGTAGGTGATGTTGAAGAGTTTACTGCCTATGTTCTCCCCTAGGATTTTGATAGATTCCTGCCTCACATTGAGGTCTTTCATCTATTTTGAGTTTATCTTTGTGTATGGTGTGAGAGAAAGGTTGATTTTCATTTTTCTATACATAGCTGTCCAATATTCCCAGCACTATTTCTTGAAGAGGCTGTATTTTTTTCCATTAGATATTTTTTCTTGCTTTGTAGAAGATTATTTGACCATAGAGTTGGGGGCCAATATCTGGACTCCCTATTCTGTTCCATTGGTCTATATGTCTGTTTTAATTTCTTTTTTAAAAAGATTTTATTTATTTATTTGACAGAGAGAGAGAGAGATCACAAGTCATGGGTATTTTGATTGGGCGGCATTGAAAGTATATATTCCTCTGGTCACTATAGACATTTCAACATTGTTTATTCTTCTGATCCATGAGCATGGAATGCTTTTCCATCTTTTTGCATCTTCTTAAATTTCTTTCATGAGTGTTCTGTACTTCCTCGAGTACAGATCATTTACCCCTTTGGTTAGGTTTATTCCAAAGTATCTTATGGTTCTGGTGCTGTAATAAATGGAACTGATTCTCTAATTTCCCTTTCTATATTTTCATTGTTAGTGTATAAGAATGCAACTGATTTCTGTGCACTGATTTTGTATCCTGCCACATTACTGAATTGATGTATGAGTTCTAGTAGTTTAGGTGTGGAGTCTTTTGGGTTTTACCTATAAACTATCATGTAATCTGTGAAGAGAGAGAGTTTGACTTCTTCTTTGCCAAATTGAATACCTTTTATTTCTTTTTGTTTTCCGATTGCTGTTCCTATGACTTCTAGTACTATGTTGAACAACAGTGGTGAGAGTCACCATCCTTGTCAGGTTCCTGATCTCATATGGAAGGCTGTCAGTTTTTCCCCATTGAAGAAAATTACTAACTCTTTGGAGAAGAGAAATTTCCTTGGTTTTCTGGGTAAAATGATGTTCCACCCATGACTAGTGGCTTCAAGTATCAAATCCCCATGCTCCTCTGGCAGACATCCTGTTCTTTACCAGCTTTGACACAATCTGAATAAGATCTATGCTCCCACAATGGCATCTGGGAACAGTTGAATGATAAATGATCCCATCAAGCCCTCCCCTAAGCACATTAGATGGGAGGGTGGACAAAGATGTAGAATATCACTAAAGAAGGAGGCAATGGCCATGTCACCTCTCATTGGCTGCTTCTTAGATGGTGAGAAGCTGAAGTCAGGACTCACTAATTCACAGGTTGGAAAGGGAAATATACAGGTGGAAGGTCAGGTGCCACCCACACACTGATTTTCTGCCCAATGTGATCTCAGCATCATAAAATGCCCTTGAATGTCAATCCTGCCACAGAAAGAACAGGGCAGGAAGCCATGCTGGGAGCTGGAAATAGAAGCCAACCTGGAGAGACAGGCAGTCACTTCTCCAGCCTGTGTTTGTGGGAGGACTGCAGGTCATATGTGAACTCTCCCACATCCCCAGCACAGTCTGCGCAGCACAGAGCAGGCATTCGGTGATGTATCTGCTGAGCCTGTTGTGGCAGATCATGCCTTTGATGCTGCAGGGTCCATCTGAGGCACCTCACGGGTGGCATAATCCAGTCCACCCTAACATCAGGCCTACATAGCAAACAGCTCTCTGATGCCACCGCGGGCCATGGTTCAGACCATACCAGAATCCTTCCTCCTCCTAAGACACAGGAAGCAATCCTTCCCAACTCCAAGAAATGATGGGAAAACCAGCCAAACCTCCATTCATAGCCAAAAACTGGTTCTCAAGTAGAAGCAGGTGGCAAAAGTGATGGGCAGGGATGACCACGCTAGGATAGTTTGTTGCTTTATCTGCATTAGATTGTTGGTTTCAGAATGGGGTAGTCTCTCTGAATGAACTCATGTAAAATGGCCAGATAGCCTCTGTCCCTATGAGGTGCTCAGCAAATCTCATATTCTCCCTCTTTCCCTTCTGCAGTGACACGTAATGGTGACAGCAAATCTCAGATTCTCCCTCTTTCCCTTCTGCAGTGACACGTAATGGTGACAGAGGAAGGAGACCATCTCTGGAACCCAAGACACCCTGATATCTTCAGAGGCTAGGACACAACCTTGAGGGGATAGGTGACCTCCAGGTCTGCGTGACACACATGCCATTTGCAAGAATGCCCTGCATTTCTGAGACCTTCCCACTCAGAACCCTCTGTTTTCAATAGGATGAATTAGGGACACAGAGATCATGTCACAGAAACAACTTCAATTCAACAAACATCTCTCATAGGAGAGAGACTTCTGCGAGGTCTTTTTTACAACACCCCTGAGGCTGTCTGCCAGTGAAAGAAGCTTACACTTACCAACAAGTATTCCAGATGGGCCTCCAAACACAGCACCAATGAAGGCCCCAGCACTTGTGATCAGGACGCTCTCCAGAGTGTACCTGAGGGCCACCTTCACCTTCTTATTCTCAGAGATTTTGCAGAGCAGTTTCATGGCATCTTCGACCTTGAGGGGTTTCTTTGTGAGCCTCAAAGGAAGCATTTCAAAGGGAAACTTTTAATGAGCATCAGAGTATTTGCACCCAAATGTTACTCTTGCTAGAGTTCTCATGTAGAGAACAGGAGCTCTGCTGTATGCAGAACAGATAGCACCCAGCAATGTGATAGTTTCCTTGTCACAGAGGAAGCCAGGGAGCAGTTAGTTAATAAGCACACAGAACCAGCAGAATGGACAAAAGATCTTCCTTATCCTCTGCTTAACTTCTCATTTAGGACAGATTATGGAAAAAGCCCAGCCACAAGCTGCAGTGGGTCATCACATGTGAGGCAAGCATGCCCTCTCTTGTGTCTGTGGCCTTTCTGCTGACTCAGGCATCCCCAGTGTACATAGCCTGGCAGAGGGCAAAAAGTCACAGCCTCAAGTCCTTGGTCATGTGACAGGGCAACAGAGCTCATGCCAAGCCTGAGAAAGGGAAAAAACTGGCCTCTGTGACCACACTGACCTTGTGCCCACAACTGCCCACCCTGTGACTCAGAGAAGAGGATCAGATTCCTCACCTGTAAAGGGAGATAAGCCACCTACAAGCTGGATTCTGGAAATATCTGAGTAGGAAGGATGCAAAGTACCTGGTGTGAGTCTGGAACACAGCGGTCCTCAGACCTGATGGCTCTAAATAAATGTTCTGTTACCGATACACACCACTGGCTTTTTTATAAGCAACCACTCCTAAAGCCCATCCAGTTGTCCATAGGGGATAGTAAAGACAGGGACAGGATGGCCCTATGGATTACCAGTAAGATGGAACAACCAGAGAATAAAATAAACCAAAGAATTCCAGGTGTTTGCATAGATTTGATAGACAGACAGATCGACCTCTGGAAAAATGACTTAGAACAATTTTCTGCAGTCAGGAAACTGTTAGTCACATTGGTGGGAAACTGGCAGGCAGGCAGGGCAATGGCAGGGTGGGCTCTGCCCCAGGGTCAGTGGGAATGGAGAGCCACAACACTGACAGGACCCTTGACAGGGCCTGGAAGCAACATCCAAGTGGTCACGAGCTGGTGCTTCTCCTCCTGGCTTCAGCTGGATCCCAGGCTGGAAGGGCACTTCCTTTCCATCACTCATTTTCATGCAAGCAGTACCCAAAGAAACTTGACAAAGTTTGGGGCAGACCCCGTTTCTCAATAATGGTTGGTTGCAACGTTTTTTTGACCCAAGGAAAATCCAGAACCAGCCTCTCATGTAAAATCATCCTCCTAATCCTTGGAGAGAAAATAGATTCCCTAGAACAAGTCTGTGGGTCCGCTGGATCACCACAGTCAGGGTTCAGAGCTTCTCTAGTCCCCGGAGAGGTAAGAAGTGTCCTGTGCTTTGGTCCCTGCAATGTTCTGAGATCAGTGATTCTCCACAAATGCACCCCACTATGGACAGTAAGGCTCTAAGAGAGCATGACCCAGACATCTGGCATCAGCTACTTAGTCTTTGAGTTCAGAAAGTTCAAACAAACATCCCACAAAAGTGTCTGTTTGACCAAGTGGGGTATAGAGGCAATGGAGGGGCAGGCCCTGCAGAAGTGCTCAAGGGACTGGAGAAGAAGTCAGGGGTCCATAAATAGGTCACTGCAACCTCTCAAAGTCCCACTCGTTCCTCTTTTAAAGGATAAAGAAGGCACCAGTCCCCACCATAGGATCTGTCCCCTCCAAGATCCTTAACATCCATCCCTGATCATGTCTTATCTTTCCCCACAGGGCGAGGCTAGGGGTGCTGACTCACCAGGTGTTCTAGGACTCTGTCCCACATTTATAACACCTGCAGCCCCACCCACATACCTGGGACACAGAGGAGGGTGACGCGCACCCCCGGGATTACTGAGGATGGCACATACATGCAGGTAACTGGGGAGGTCATACATATACCCGAGTCACTACAAGGGGCCCCGCTGGGAGCCAGGACCTTGTCAGGCTGCTGGGTTAATCCCAGTTGGCAGCTACACCTTACTTCTGGCATGAGGTCAGCCTCTCCATGCCTCAATGTCTTCACTTGGCAAGTGACAGCTTGGGGACTTGGGGCTTGTTTTGCAGCCCACAGACACTCAGGCACCGGGCCCCAGTGCCCCAACTCACCAGCACCACATGGGAGCATGGAGCCCTTCACCTGCTGGGACCTGGCGCCAGGGCCAGGGAGACCTAAGCCGACTCTTCTCAGGCCCCACGCCACCCAGGGTCTCCTGACCCTGGGGCCACTCAGCTCACAGGCTCTGCCCCACTGCCTTCCAGGTCACCCATGTGGGAAGCCTTCAATTCACCACTCACCACCTGGCACCTGCCGCCATAGCTGCCATAACTTCACCGCTGCTTCGGCCTGCTGTGTGAGATTCCACTTCCTGGCCTGCACTCGCCTTGACTGGGCCTGACTCTGAGGACTCCCGTGGACCTTCTCTAGGTCAGAGTCTAGGCCCAGTGCTGGAACTTGGACAGCAGTCCCCGTGGCCCTCGGGCGGCACTCCTTCACCTACATCACCAGCCCTCTACTGCAGCCCGCACAGGTTTTAGCTGGGCTTCCCTTGCACTTTCCTCAACTCCAGGAGAGACCTGTCCCTTTGGCCCTTGATTCAGGATCTCTGACTCTTAGGCCTGTGGAAGCTCCTCCTTCCCTTCAGTGGGTGTGGTAGACAGCCCAGCAAGCCCAGGAAATCCCAGGTGCAAAGTTAATGTGTCCTCAATGTGTGGGCCGGATCCCATAAAAACTGGCGGAAGGGGCCCGCACCAGGTGCCTCTGGGTCAGGAGTTTGAAAGGCTGTGTGCTGGCTTTACTCCTCGGGTTCCCAGGGAAGGGGGAGGTCCAGCTTCCAGGACAAAGCTGAGGTTGGGGAACCTCCTGGGAGGGGCAGATGCGGAGAAGGTGCAGGGCATCCTCTAGAGGGAGTATGGAGAAGATGATCTCCACCCCCACCCCGAGACACACACACACACACACACACACACACACACACACAGAGGAGTATGGAGAAGATGATCTCCACCCCTACCCCGAGACACACACACACACACACACACACACGCACACACACACACGGGCTGGCCTTGAACCATCTCAAATCTGAAAAAGGCTCTGGGGGCGCTCCATGGAGTGTCAGAGTCCAGGCTCTAACCTAGGACCAGCTGGCTCAAACCCCTCTCTGTGACCAGCGCTCTGCCTGGCTTTCTGGGGCCGTACACACCCAGAGTGTGGGCCTTTCACATTGCCACAGTCATTTTGTTTTTCCTAATTTCCTCTTTTGAAAGGGAAAGTATTTAGAGAGTATATATGCAGTATATACACATACATACACACCATGTATATGCACACACATAAATACACACACACACACACACACACACACACACACACATATATATATACAATATATTTGTACCATATGTGTACATAGTATATACTTGCCACAGTAAGGTTTTTTTAAAGATATATATTTGCTGACTTACAAAAAGCTGTATATATTTTATGTATACAACTTGATCATGATGTGGGAAACAAAGGCAGAAAAAAAATTATTAAATATCCTTACCACCTACAACCTATTAACAAGTCCTTGAAACAGGCAGAGTGACTTTCCGCTAGGGACTCAACTGCCTCAATGTCAATACTTTGCTAAGGGCAAAAGCCACTCTTAGCTCAACCCCAGGACCCTGTAAGTCTACTTTAACATATAAAAATTCCTTTGGAAACTTCCTTTATCTCTACCCCCCAAGATATATGTTAGCAATCACCCCCCAAGCATATGGGCCCCTGATATCCATCTGAAGGGACTCATGAATGAGTTTTTACTAAATTGTAATACATGACATTTCCTAGCAATAGTCAGCCCCCTCAGGATCATGGAAAACTTGTTTCCATAATACTTGGGAGGCTTACACTAACCCCCACCCAACTTGAAAGTATATGATGAACCACTGCTCATGACCCCAGTGCAGCTCTTTCTGCAAATGAGCCCTGTTCCCATGCTTTAATAAAACCACCTTTTTGTACCAAAGATGTCTCAAGAAATCTTTCTGGGCCATTAGCTTCCAATCTTAATGTCTTGTTCTACATCAGTGAGTTTGGGGATAAGTATACACCTGTGAGACTATCAACACAATCTACACCATAATCATCTCCATCACTCCAGAAGTTTCTTCCCTCTCTCTTTATTTTCATTATCACTTGTGTGTGTGTGTGTGTGTGTGTGTGTACACGCGTGCGCACTTCCCAGTTGGAGCTATGTGGTGAATGTACGGAACTTTAGCCTTTAAGGAACTTTTCCAGCATCACCAGCAACTGCTTCTGCAGGTCCTCACTGCCCATGACCGACATGGTTAGCTCCACAGCATCCATCCTGTCCAGGTGGCTGAGGATGGCGATGGCTTCATTAAAGAGCTTTTGCTTCTTATCAGGCAGTAGCTCCATTATCTTCTGAGGGACTGGCTTAAATTGTCCACTTGTCATCGTGCACTTAGTAGACTCCCTACCGGCCCCCCTAGAAAACAAGAAAGGTCCAATTAGTTGGTCCTTATTCATATGTGATGGCCTAAGGCTCTTCCTGGGAGCATGACAACTACCATGATTAGTGGGTATATTCATGTGGGACCACAATGGGCTCAGGTTTGTCAGGGTGGAGCAGGGGGCAAGGGTTTTTGGGGTCCTTGGTCCATTTCGCTCAGATAATTGACACCCGGACATGTCCTTCCCTAAGCTGTGCACTCACAGATGCAGCATGAAGCATCTCCCACTGCACAGCTCTGCTAACAGAAATCTTCTCCAAGGCCTGCAGGTTTCCTGCTTCCCACAAAGCTTTCTCTCATCTTAAAGGACAGAGCTGAGAAGCAAGTGCATTTTCAAGGAGAATCATCTCAGTGGTGAGGTTGAGTTTTCTCCATCGAGTGTCTAATATGCTCTTTGCCCATGACCTTTGGAAATTTTCAGTGAAATTCAATGGTTAAAGGACCCAGGGGACAGAGAAGGAGACCTTTACTTTGGAAGCAAATGTTTTCTGTGCCAGCCCTCGAGAGTTGTATGATGATGAATATAGAATATAACTTACTCAAGTATTTTCCTTTCTGTGATCCCAAAAGGGCATAACTATTATTTTTAAAGGTAAATTTATGATCAAATTTCAGATGCACAATGTTGGAACTTGAAGCTTTTATCAGTTGAAAGTTGTATCTGATCAGGTGGGTTGCAAGTCTTTTAAGGAATATGCTCTGGGACAGTAGTCTCAAACTCAGGTGCCTTCAGGGGGTAGGCAGGTAGCTGAGAGGAGTGAAGAGGGCTGAGTGAGCCTGTGGGTGATGGAGAGCTGGGTCCCTGTCTAAGGGGTAGTGGCTACCCCTTTCCAGCCCAGTGCTACCACATGGAATGCCATGTGTATCCTGAAAAAGTCTCATGATTTTTAAATATCAATGATAAGATATTAATAGATGAATCCCAGCTAGACTTAGTGGCTCTCTCTGAAAGAGCAGAGTATGGAAAGGGGAGACATTAACTTCACAGTGGACACACCTGGCAAATACCCCCTTAACCAGATGATCAAGGTGGTCATTGCCAGCAGGGCCTGTGGATGTCACATGTCCCTGAAATGACGCTATGAGATAGGTGCTCCACCTGTCTGTGATATGCTTTCCAAAGGTCCATAACCCCGGGATAAGCATGATAAAGCCATCAGGCCAACCCAAATGGAGAGACTTTCTACAAAGACCAGCCCAGTACCCCTCAACACTACCCAGACCATGAAAGCAGAAAAGTCCGAGCAACTGTCACAGACCTGGGAAGACTAAGGAGACTTGAGGATTAAATGCACTGTGATTTCTTGAGCTGGAATCTGGGACAGGAATATATCTTAATGCAAAAACTGGCAAAGTACAAATAAAATCTGGAGACCAGTTAATAGTGATGCATCAGTGTTGACTTCTAACTTTTGAAAGTGCATTGTGGTAACACAAGATGGTAATGTTAGCAGAAGGAAAGCTCTGAGAGAGATATATGGGAGATCTCTGCACAGTCTCACCAATTTGTCTGTAATTCTACTACAATTGCAAAATTAAAGGTTTATCTAAGAGAATACAGCCAGGGCCAGAGAGAGGCTGGTTGTGTGGCTGTTGGTTTACCACCACCAGGCAGTAAAACCTGCATCCTCTCAGGAAGCCAAGTGTGGAGGCATCTGGATGCACACAGCTCCCCTGGGGTGAACCCAGGCTGGCATCAGGCCATGGAGACTGAACACTGCCCTGGTCAGCCTTCCCCTCTGCTCCAAAAGAAGGGAGGATTTGGGGAGGGGAAACCAGTCATTTAAAAGTTTTACTGAACTTTTCCCCATGACACCGATGTGTGCTTTCATGGTCTGGGTAGTGTTAAGGAGTACTGGGCTGGTCTTTGTGTGATCTCCGTACCACAAAATGTCCTTGAATGCCAATTCTGCCACATAAAGATAAAACAGGGCATGAAGCAATGCTGGGGGCTGGAAACAGAAGCCAACCTGGGCAGACAGGCAGTCACCTGTGTTCGTGGGAGGACTGCAGGCCATACTGTGAGCTCTCCCACGTCCCGGCACAGAGCAGGTACTCAGTGATGTATCTGCTGATCCCAATGTGGCAGACCATGCCTTGCCGCTCCTCTGTGCTGTAGGGTCCATCTGAGACACCTCATGGAAGGTGTAATCCAGCCCCTCCTAAAGTGAGGTCCACACAGCAGCCAGTTCTCTGATGCCACCTTGGCCTATGGTTCAGACCATGCCAGAATCCTTCCTGCTCCTCAGGCATAGGAAGCAACCCCATCCTAGCTCCAAGAAATGATGGGAAAACCTTCCAAACATCCATTAATAGCCAAAAACTGGCTCTTTTGTAGAAGCAGGTAGCAAAAATGGTGGACGGAGAAGACCACCTATGATAGTTTTTTGCTTTATCTGCATTAGACTGTTGGTTTTAGAATGGGCTGGTCTCTCTGAATGAGCTCATGTAAAATGGCCAGAAAACATCTGCCCATAGGAGGTGCTCTGAAAATCCCAGCTTCTCCTTGGTTCCCTTCTGCAGTGACATGTGACAGGGGAAGGAGACCATCCAAGGGACCGAGGACACGCTGATATCTTCTGATGCTGGGACACATCCCTGAAGGGAGAGGCGCCCTCCAGGTCTGCATGACACACATGCCATTTGCAAGAATGTCCTGCATTTCTGAGACCTTCCCACTCAAAAGCCTGTGTTTTCAATAGGATGAATTAGGACCAAAAAGATCATGTCACAGAAGCAACCTCAACAACAAACCTCTCCCACAGGACAGAGACTTCTGTGAGGTCTCTGTGATTTCAAAGACTTTTTTTACAACACCCCCGAAGCTGGCTGCCCCTGAAAGAAACTTACACTTACCCACAGCTATTCTAGGTGGGCCTCTGAACATAGCACCGATGAAGGCCACAGCCCCTGTGACCAGGGCATTCTCCACAGAGTAAATGAAGGCTACCTTCACCTTATTCTCAGCCATGGTGCTGAGCAGCTTCATGATATCTTGTTTCATTAGGGTCTTCTGGAAGAAACTCAAAGGAAGCATTTCAAAGGGAAGAGCATCAGAGTATTTGCACCCAAATATTACTCTTGCTAGAGTTTCAAGAAGAGTCCTCATGTAGAGAACAGGAGCTCTAATGTATGTGGAAGAGACAGCACCCAGCAATGTGATAGGTTCCTTGTCACAGAGGAAGCCAGAGAGCATTTAGTTAATAAGCACACAGAACCAGCAGAATGGACTAAAGGTCTTCCTTCCCTTCTACATCACTTCTGACTTATGAAAGATTATAGAGCAAGCCCAGCCACAAGCTGCAGCATTTCATCGCAAGTGAGGCAAGTGTGCCCTCTCTCTAGCATCTGTGGCTTTCTTACAGGTTCAGGCATCCCCAGTGCACAGATCCTGGCAGAGGACAGAAAGTCGCAGCCTTGAGTCCTCTGTCGTGTGACAGGGCAACAGAGCTCAGGCCAAGCCCAAGAATGGGAAAGTACTGGACACTGTGACCACATTGGCCTTGTGCCCACGCCAGTCCACCCTGTGATCCTGATCAGAGTGTCAGATTCCTCATCTGTAAAGGGAGATAAGACACCTACAAGCTGGATTCTGGAAAGGTCTGAGTAGAAAGGATGCAAAGCACCTGGTGTGAGTCTGGAACACAGCAGGCCTCAGACCTGATGGCTCTAAATGAATGTTCTGTTACTGATACAGACGACTGGCTCTCCTATAAGCAACCATTCCTAAAGTCCATCCAGTTCTGCTTGGGGGACAGTGAAAGCAGGGGCAGGATGTCTCAGTAAGATGGAACAACCAGAGAATAAAATAAACCAAAGAATTCCAGGAGTTTGCATACTTTTGGATAGACAGACAGATAGACCTTTGGAACAATGACCTTCAAATAATTTTCAGTGGTTGGGAAACTGTTTGCCACACTGATGGGAAACTGGGAAGCAGGCAGGGCAAGGGCAAAGTGGGCTTTGCCCCAGCGTCAGTGAGAATGGATTGCCACAACACTGACGGGACACCTGACAGGGCCCAGAAGTAAAATCAACATGGCCAAGAGCTTACGCTTCTCCTTCTGGCTTCAGCTGGCCCCAAGGCTGGAAGAGCACTTCCTTTCCTTCATTCCCCTTTTCATGCAATCAGTCCCTAAAGGAATTTGACCCAGTTTGAGGCAGACTCTGTTCCTGAAGAACTCTTGGTTACATCTCTTTTGACCCAAGTCCAGAACCAGACACTCATATAAAATCATCCTCTAAATTTGGGGGAGAATTTTGAGTCCCTATAACAAGTCTATGGGTATTCTGGATCATCACAGTTGGGGTTCGGAACTGTGCTCTGGCCCCTTCAATGTTCTGAGATCAGTAATTCTGCACAAGTCTACAAGAATCACTGCTGACCTTGTTAAATGCAGCCAGTACGCATGAGCTGAGAACATGCCTCCAGCTGGTCTCTAAGCCCATTTTGTACAACAAGACTCTAAGAGAGCATGACCCGGACATCATGACCCAAGCATCACCCAAAAGTGTCTGTTTGACCAAATGGGATGTAGAGGCAATGGATGGCCTGGCCCTGCAGGGGTGCCCAAGAGACTAGAGGAGAAGTCAGGAGTAACTTAGTCTGCTCTCTCTCCATGTGTCCTGGGCCTGCCAACACACCTCCAAGCTTCCTGCCCCTTTGCTCATTAAAGATAACTCCTTGCAGACAGAGTCCATGCCATATTCTCCACCCTGAAGAGAGCCCACGTGAGGGTCATGACTTGTCCACACACCAAGGTCACAATAATAAAATAGCCTTATAATAGCAAAAGGACTGTGTACAGCATAAATAACTGAGAAATGGGAGGATGGAGGCTGTGACTTGATTTACTCAGTATATCAGGTATATACACAGGTATATAAGGTATAAATGAGATTTATTTCAAATACTAATTCATTTCAAATGTTGGTAATCAAATGAATTTATGGTAAAATTTCAAACACTAACAGTCCTTCTGTAAAACATCTAATCATATAGTTTATATCTGGTTTATATGAAGCATTCTATCTGTCTGTTTTGCTGGGAAAAAGGGAGACCAAGCTCAGTCCCAGGAAGGCCCTTAGGGGGCTGAAGTAAGCTTCCCATTTCTGGGCACATAAAGACCCCAAGCATCGTCTGCAAGACTGGCTTCCTTGCCAGGGCACTCTGCCCAGACACCACTCCTAAAACAGACATTCTACACAATTATGGACCTACCCTCTGGAAACACTTTCTGCACAGCAAGAATATGCCCAGAAAGGAGGCAGGAAATAGCCACCTCACACTCAATTGTCCATCAAAAACCTAGCTTCCCACTTGCTTTGAATGATTTCATATAAACCCACAGGGGCTAATAAGACATCATCATGCAAAGACTACCTACTCACACTCAGCAAAGACTACCTACTCTACTCAGATTCCCACTCAGCATCATCATGCAAAGACCACCTACTCCACTCAGCCCAGGTAGACCAGCACAAGGTCCATGCCCAGGGGTCTGCAAACTGGAAGGCCAGCAGGTGTGTCAGAGTGTGGGAGGGCAGGGGATGAAGTGGCCCACCTCTGTCTGGGCTTAATAGTCCACACCACAGATGGAAGTGGTATTATGCCTACCTCAATCCAAGAGAAAGCTGGTTTGATTCACTTGCAAGAATCTTTTCAGAAGCTAGATCAATAGACTCCTGTGGATAAAGATTTGGGTTTTCTTTTCTTTTCTTTTCTTTTCTTTTCTCTTTTCTTTTCTTTTCTTTTCTTTCTTTTCTTCTCTTCTCTTCTCTTCTCTTTCCTTTCTTTTCTTTTCCTTTTCTTTTCTTTTTTGTTATTTTTTTTGTCTGTGAGTGCATTTTATTTTATATTATTTTTAATTTTTATTTAAATTCAATTTAGTTAACATATATTACATGGTTAGTTTCAGGGATAGAATTTAGTGACTCATCAGTTGGATATAACATCAGTGCTCATTACATCAAGTGCCCTCCTTAATGCCCATCACCCAATTACCATCCCCCCACCTTCCCTCCAGCAACCCTCAATTTCTTTCCTATAGTTAAGAGTCTCTTATGGTTTGTCTCCCTCTCTGATTTCATCTTACTTTATTTTTCCTTCCCTTCCCCTATATTCATCTGTTTTGTTTCTTAAATTCCACATATGAATGAAACAATATGGGATACCTGGGTGGGTCAGTTGCTTAAGTGGCTGCCTTTGACTCAGGTCATGATCCCGGGGTCCTGGGATCGAGTCCCACGTCAGGCTCCTTTGCTCATCGGGGAGCTTCCTTCTCCCTCTGCCTCTGCCTGCTGCTCTGCCTCCTTGTGGGCTCTCTCTCTCTCTCTCTCTCTCTCTCTCTCTGACAAATAAATAAATAAAATCTTTAAAAACAAAAGAAAAAAGAAATAATTTGGTATTTGTCTTTCTCTGACTTATTTTGCTACACATAATACCCTCTAACTCCACTCATAATAATGCAGATGTCAAGATTTCATTGTTTTTGATGGCTGAGTCATAGTCCATTTTACATATATACCACATCTTCTTAGTCATTCTTCCATCAAGGACATCTGGACTCTTTCCGTCGTTTGGCTATTGTGGATATTGCTGCTATAAACATTGGGATGCATGTGCCCCTTTGAATCACTATTTTGGTATACTTTGGGTAATACCTAATACTGCAATTGTTGTATCATAGAGTAGCTCTCTTTTCAACTTTTTGAGGAACCTCCATGCTGTTTTACAGAGTAGCTGCACCAGTTTGTATTCCTAACAATATAAGAGGGTTCCCCTTTCTCCACATCCTCACCAACACCTGTTGTTTTTGAGTTGCTGATTTTAGCCCTTCTAACTGGTGTGAGAAGGTGTTTCATTTTGATTTGGATTTGTATTTCCCTGATGCCAAGTGATGTGGAACATTTTTTCATGTGTCTGTTGGTCATTTGTATGTCTTCTTTGGAGAAATGTCTGTTCGTGTCTCCTGTCAATTTCTTAACTAGATTTTTTGGTTTTTTGAGTGTTGAATTTGAAAAGTTCTTTATGTATTTTGGATGCTAGCTTTTTATGTGATAAGACCTTTGTAAATATCTTCTCTCATTCTGTAGGCTGTCTTTTAGTTTTGCTGACTGTTTCCTTTGTTGTGCAAATGTTTTTCATCTTGAAGAAAACCCAATAGTTCATTTTTAATTTTCTTTCCCTTGCCTTTGGGAATGTCTGTGGCTGAGGTCAAAGAGGTTCCTGCCTGTGTTCCCCTCTAGGATTTTGATGGATTCCTGCTCACATTGAGGTTATTCATCCATTTTGAGTTTACCTTTGGGTAAGGTGTAGGCTCATGTTCCAGTTTCATTGTTCTGCATGTGGCTGTGCAGTTTTCCCAACACCATTTGCTGTAGAGACTTTTTCCCATTGGATATTATTTCCTGCTTTGTTGAAGATTAGTTGACCATCGAGTTGAGGGTCCTTTCTGGGTTCTCTGTTCTAGTTCATTGATCTTTGTGACTATTTTTGTGCCAGTACCAAACTGTCTTGATGATTACATCTTTGTAATACAGCTTAAAGTCCAGAATTGTGATCCCTCCACCTTTGGTTTCCTTTTCAACATTCCTCTTGCTATTTGGAGGAGAACACAGGATTTAGTAAGAATTTTGCCTCCACGTTCATGTGGGATATTGTGTGTAATTGTCCTTTTTGGTGGGGTCTTTGGTTTTGGAATTAAAGTAAACCTGGGCTCATAAAATGAGTTTGGAAATTCTCCTTCTATTTCCATTTTTTTGAAACAGCTTCAGAAGTATAGGTATTCATTCTTCTTTAAATGTTTGGTAGAATTCCCCTGGGAGGGCATTTGGCTCTGGACTCTTGTTTGTTGGGAGATTTTTGATTACTGAATCAATTTCCCGGCTGGTTATGGGTCTGTGCAGGTTTTCTATTTCTTCCCATTTCAGTTTTGGCAGTTTACATTTTGGTAGTTTATAAGTTTCCAGGGATGGAACCCTTTCTTCAAGAATAACTAATTTGTTGGCACATAATTACTCACAATATACTCTTATAATTCCTGTATTTCATTGGTATTGGTTGTGATCTCTCTTCTTTCATCCATGATTTTATTTATTTGGTTTCTTTCTCTTTTCTCTTTGATAAGCCTAGTAGGGGGTTATCAATCTTATTAATTCTTTCAAAAAAACACACAACTCCTACTTTCATTTATCTGTTCTACTGTTAATCTTGTTTGTTTGCTTTGGTTTGGTTTGGTTTCTATATCATTGATTTCTGCTCCAATCTTTATTATTTCTCTTCTCCTGCTGGATTTAGGCTTTGTTTGCTGTTGCTTTCCCAGCTCCTCAAGGTGTAAATCTAGGTTGCATATTTGAGACTTGTTACTTGAGAAAGGCCTGTGTTGCTACAGACTTCCCTCTCAGGACAGTCCTTGCTGCATCCCAAAGGTTTTGAACACTTATGTTTACATTGTCATTTGCTTCCATATATTTTTTCAAATTCTTTAATTTCCTTGTTGTCTCATTCATTCTTTAGTATGATATTCTTCAACCTCCATGTATTTGTGGTCCTTCCTAAATTTTTCTTGTGGTTGACTTCAAGTTTAAAGCACTATGGTCTTAAAATATGAATGAAATAATCTCAATCTCTTTGTCCCAGTTGAGATCTGACTTGTGACCCAGTATTTGATCTATTTTGGAGAATGTACCATATGCACTTGAAAAGAATGGGTATTCTGCTGCTTTAAGGCGAGACGCTCTGAATATATCTGTGAAGTTTTCCTGGTCCAGTGTGTCATTCAAAGCTCATGTTTCCTTGTTGATCTGTTTAGATGATCTGTCCACTGCTGTGAGTGGAGTGTTAAAGTCCCCTACTATTATTGTATTGCTATCAATGTGTCTCTTCAATGTTGTTATTAGTTGCTTTATATAATTGGCTGCCCCATATTAGGGGTGCATCTATTATAATGCTTAGATCTTCTTTTTGGATAGCCCCCATTTTATTGTGATATAGTGTCCTTCCTTCTTTTCTTATTACCGTCTTTGGTTTAAAATCTAATTTCTATGATGTAAGGATGGCCACTCTAGCTTTCTCTTGATGTCCATTAGCTTGATAAATTATTCTCCACCCCATCCCTTTGAATCTGAAGATGTCTTTGGGACTAAAATGAGTCTCTTGTAAGCAGCATATCAATTGACCCTGTTTTATTATCCATTCTGATACCCTCTCTCTTTTGAGTGGAGAATTTAGCCTATTTACATTCAGATGAATTATTGAAAGATATCAGTTTAGTGCCCTTGTATTACCTGTAAAGTGCTGTTCCTGTACATTGTTCCTTTTTAGTCTTTGTTACTTTTGGTCTCTTTCTCTGCTCAAAGGATCCACTTTAATATTTCTTATAGGGCTGTTTTAGTGTTCACAAATTCTTCTAGTTTTTGTTTGTCCTGGAAACTCTTTATCTCTTCTATTCTGAATGATAGCCTTGCTGGATATAGTATTCTTGGTTGCATATATCTACCATTTACCTCCCTGAATTCTTTCAGCACCAGTGTGTGTGTGGCGGGGGGGGGGGTGTGAATATGGCTGCAACAAGCTCTTTAGTACCAGAGCTGAAAATTCAAACCCCCACTCTTCATTGACCCTCTCAAAAAAGCAACCAATCACTCTTGTCTCCCTGGTTTCCCTCAGAACTCTGTGTTCCTGCAGCTGTGATTGAACATGTTTACCTCAAGAAGGAGACTCAGTTTCAAACATTCAGTTTTAGAGACTCCCATGGTACAGACTCATGCTGATCCTCCTGGGTGAGGAGGGGTCTCAGCATACTCCTCCCTTTTGTTGGACCCCTTCTAGGACAGTGGACCCCTTCCAGTATAGCAGTCATACAACCATGCAGCATTTTGCCATTTATGGCAACACAGAGCAGAAATCTGGGAATTATACTTGCTGTTTTCAGCAGGGATATGCACTCCCATGCCTGGGAACTCTGCTGCACTCAGATACCACCTCTTCTTATGACCTGGGGATCCTGGGACCATGCCGTTACCCTTGGAATTCTGCGCTAGAGAAGAAAGTTTTGTCACTACATCTCCTGAGTCCTTGCTAAAAAGCCCAGCTTCCTGATCTCTCAGGGTTTGCCAGATTGAGGAAGGAAGCCAGTCCTGTTTCTCCTCCCACTCCAAGCTGGCCTTTGTAAGCAACAAATAAGACAGTAAGGAGGGAGAAGGGAGGAAGGGTTCTCTGATGGGGACAGACCTCAGAGGGTGGAAATGGGATCTCCCCTCTCCATATCACACCTACTTCAGAATCAAATTTCTCCTAAACACTGGCTCTGGTCACAGAAAGCCCATCTGCCAGCCACAGGGAAGGTAAATGTCAACTTGAAGCCCTGGTGTCTTGCAAGCACCATGCTGGTCTGCTGATGACAGCAAGGTTCTGGGGAAGGGAAAGATAAGCCCAACCCTGAGACTTCAGCCTGGCTTTTTGAGATGGCCCAGATTGTGAGAGAGCAGGGAGAGGAAAGCTTCAGAGCTACACAGACCTCCATGCACTGTATTTAGAAAAAAAAAATAGAAAAGCAGAGTCTCTTAAGGAATCAGTGTACTCTTGCTCACCTGCCATTTTCAGTACTTTTTACTTCTCTGTTGGAATTTATGAAACTGCACTCTGTGGCCTGGCTCTTGTAAACCTTCTCTCCCCACCTCTTTAGCCCCTGGTTTAAAGGTCACATGTGGATCCCACCAGCACTGTCAGATTACCCCACAGACTTTGTAATGATTGAACTGTTGCCAGTATTTGAAAATCAGATTTCACGTACATCTGATTTCTGATTTCTTTTGAAAAATCAAAAGAGCAAGTCCCCTGGAGCACCTTCTCATAGGCACAGAGGCCAAAGCTAAACAAGTCCTGCCTTCTCTCTACCATAGGCCCTGGCAGGGTGACCTTACACACCTATGGGCCCATCAGTAGGTCATCTGCAACCTCTCAAAGTCTCCCTGCTTCCTCTTTTACAGGATAAAGAAGCCAGCAGTCCCCTCCACTGGAATTGTCCCTTCTGAAATCCTTATCATCCATTACTGATCCTCTCTTATCATTCCCCACAGGGCGAGGCCAGGGGAACTGACTCACCAGGCATATTTCTAGGACTCTGTACCACATTTATAACACATGCTGCCCCTCCCACCACACCTGGGACACAGAGGAGGCTGATATGCACATCCCGGGGTTACTGAGGACACGTACATGTAGATAACTTGGGAGGTCGTACACACACAATCTGGTCACTGCTTCGTGAGCTTCTGGGTGCCAGGGTCCTGAATCCTGTTGCCTGGGTTCTAAGCCCAGCTCAGCCACTTAGGCTTACTTCTAGAGTGAGGTTTGCCTCTCAATGCTTCAGTGTCTTCATAAGATAAATGAATATCTTAATGACATGAGGCCAGCTGGGCATTGTAGAGGCTTCCTGGCACCATGCTCAGTGCCCTGACTCACCCTCTGGGCACATGCACACAAAAGACCTTCATATGCTGGGAGGCGGCCCACCAGTCTAGGGAGACCCAAGCCTGAGCAACTCTGGTCCCCATGGCTGCCCCAGTGTGCAGGAACTGCCCTGCCGCCTCCTTGCTTGGCTGCAGAGGGGACATTCAGGTGGCCTTTCACTACTCAGCCCCCGCCACCACTGAGGATGGCCCCACCTTGCTATCCCCCACCATGGCCAACACTTTCACCACGATCTCTCAGCCAGAGAGATCCACAGGTGCTTCTCCTCCTCCAAATCGGAGTCTAAGCCTGGCTCTGGGCTCTAGAGTGTCACCATGGCCCCTATACTGCACTTCTTCACATCTGTCACGAGCCCTCTACTTTAGCCTGCACACATTTTAGATGGGGTTCCTTGCACATTCCTCAAGCCTGAAGAGGCTTCTCCCTTTGGCCTTTGATTCAGGATCTCTGACCATTAGGCCTAATGGGGTCTTCTTGTTGCTGGGGGCAGGAGAGAACTTGGCAAACTGAGGAAGCTTAAGGTACTAAGTTAATGTTTGCTGAATGTATAAGCCAATGTCCAAAATAAACTTCTCCCCACTCCAGGTGCCTGCACCAGGGACCTCAGGGACGGGGTTTAAAAAGGTTAAGTACTGATTTTACTCCTTGGGTTCCAAGGGACTGGGGAAGTCCAGCTTCCAGGACAAAGCTGAAGTTAGGAGAATCTTGGGAGGGGGCGGAGTTGCAGGGGGGCACGTGGAGGGAATATATTCAGGGCAGTACAGAGAAGATAACCCCATGGCCCCACCCCAACACACGCACACACACACACACACACACACACACACAAACACACACACAAACACACNCACACACACACACACACACACACACACACACACACACACAAACACACAAGGCCTGCCCTCCAAACATCTCAAATCTGAGAAAGACTCTGGGGGCTTACTATAGACTAGCCCACTTAATCCAGACACTGTTCTTCCACCTAGCCATAGTTGCCACTGCCTTATTACAGGTAGGAGAAGTGAGGTGCGTGGAGGTTGGTCTGCCAAAGACCACCCAGATAGGGAATGTCAGGGTCTCTAACCTGGGACAAGTTTGCTCAAAGACCTCACTGTAACCAGCGCTCTGCCTGGCTTTCCAGGATGCCTTACACACCCAGAGGATGGGCCTCTTTCACACTGCCAGAGTCATTTTCTTTTTCCTCTTTTCTTCTTCTGAAAAAAAGTACTTTGGGAGTACATGTGTGTGCACGCACACATACATATATATACACATTCCATACATATACACACATATGTAATGTGTATATATACACACAGTATTATACATACATATATACATACAAATACCATATATTTATACACATATATATACTATAGCAAGTACATGCCCCAATAAGATGTTTTTTAAAAGAAAGATATATATTTGCTGACTTACAAAATTTGTTCATATTTAGTATATACAACTCAAGAGAGTAGGGATAAGTATATAACCATGAGAAGATCACCATAACCTATACTATAAAATATACATCACTGCAGAAGTTCCTTCCTGCCTTCTTTATTATCATCGTCATCTGTGTGTGTGTGTGTGTTTGTGTGTGTGCGTGCGCACACGCACATACAGTAAGATCACTTAACTTAAGAGTTACCATCTTTCCGGGCGCCTGGGTGGCTCAGTGGGTTAAAGCTGCTGCCTTCGGCTCAGGTCATGATCTCAGGGTCCTGGGATNGAGGCCCGCATCGGGCTCTCTGCTCAGCGGGGAGCCTGCTTCCTCCTCTCCCTGTCTCTCTTCCTGCCTTTCTGCCTACTTGTAATCTCTCTCTCTGTGTCAAATGAATAAATAAAATCTTAAAAAAAAAGAGTTACCATCTTTCCTATACACTTAGTATACAATACAGTATTATAAGCTATAGGCAGTATGCTGTATAGGTTCCCAGTATTTATTTATCTTGCAAGACTGAAATTTTGTATTCTTTAACAGTCATCATTTTGTTACTTCCATTTCCCTTCTGTACTCATTGTAAGGAAAGGGCTCAAGCATTAACTTGGGTAACCTGGACACAGGGAAATAATTCCACCCATTTCTGAATAGCAGCTTTTTTTTTTAAATGGTCAATGAGAGTTTATTTAATTAGCTAAATATACTTCCCAATATTTTCCTTGGTAGAAATAGTAGCTATCTTCTAAATGATATATCTTTCTATTTTTCATTTTTTAATTTATTTTTACTTTATTTTTTTTTATTATTTGCCCCACGGGTACATGTCTGTGAATTATCAGGCTTACAATTTTCACAGAATTCACCAAAGCACAAACCCTCCCCAATGTCCATAACCCATCTACCCTATTCCTACTCTCCAACCCCCAGTAACCCTCAGTTTGTTTTGCGATATTAGGAGTCTCTTATGCTTTGTCTCCTTCCCCATCCCATCTTGCTTCATAATTTTCCCTCCCTCCCCCCCACA
>LNAC01001485.1:42495-69188 GCA_002007465.1 Ailurus styani | reverse complement strand
GAGCTACCCTATGACCCAGCAATCGCACTACTGGGTATTTATCCTAAAGACACAAAGGTAGTGAACCTCAGGGGCACGTGCACCCGAATGTTTATAGCAGCAATGTCCACAATAGCCAAAGAATGGAAAGAACCTAGATGTCCATCAACAGATGAATGGATAAAGAAGATGTGGTATATATATACAATGGAATACTATGCAGCTGTCAAAAGAAACGAAATTTTGCCATTTGCAACGACATGGATGGAACTAGAGGGTATTATGCTGAGTGAAATAAGTCAATCAGAGAAAGACAATTATCATATGGTCTCTCTGATATGAGGAATTTGAGGGACAGGGTGGGGGGTTGTGGGGGTTAGGGAGGGAAAAATAGTGAAACAAGATGGGATGGGGAAGGAGACAAACCATAAAAGACTCCTAATCTCACAAATCAAACTGAGGGTTACTGGGGGGTGGGAGGGTAGGGATAGGGTGGATGGGTTATGGACATTGGGGAGGGTTTGCACTTTGGTGAATGGTGTGAAAGATGTAAGCCTGATGATTCACAGAACTGTTCCCCCTGGGCAAAGAATAAAAATAAAAGAAAGAAAGAAAGAAAGAAAGAAAGAAAGAAAGAAAGAAAGAAAGAAAGAAAGAAAGAAAGAAAGAAAGAAAGAAAGAAAGGAAGGAAGGAAGGAAGGAAGAAAGGAAGGAAGGAAGAAAGGAAGAAAGAAAGGAAAAGAAAAGAATGGTTCACCTTTATTTGGTTTCTTCATGAAGAAGGCCACTTAGATATTTTTTTAAAAAGTAAGTAACTGTCCTGTTACAGTAAGAATAATAATGATAATGAATCTTTAGTTAGTATCTAATGGTGCAAAGTTGCAGGTGACTGCCCTCCTTACTGTGAGCTGCCTTGAAGATTGAATGTATTGCATCATCCCTTCACCAACTCAACTTCTCCATGAGGGCGAGTGTGATTATTGACACATTAGATTCACAGAGTTTGCAGCTTGGTTAGCACCGAAGGGGTCCAGAAAATCCCTACCCAAGAGGCAGGACCTGGGTAGACAGTGCAGCCTGGGCTGTGGACGACCTAGGACACGGGCAGCTAAATGAGGGGTAGACCTGTGGACCTCCCCACGTGAGAGGCAGTGACATTGGGAGTCATTTCAAGAACTTCACACAATTAGGACAGTTCTTTTGCCCACATGTCCTGGGAGTCTGTGCTTAGTGACGGTCAAGTGCTGTTCTGCTCTCTATGGGAGAGAGTGAGCACACGAGGCTGAGATGCACTGGTACTTGCCTTCCCCAAGTGCTGCGGGAGCAGACCTAGCGAGGAGGCATGAGACGTCCATGGGGCCAAACCCAAGGAAAGAGGACTGCAGCGTGGGCCGTGTCAGATTCCAATCCCCCAAGGTGTGGCCCGCCATGGGGCACCAGGTGGTACCATTTCCCAAGTGTTAGGATCGTTCCTTCAAGGCTATAGTTTGCCTTCTTCTGGTCATAACTGAATAAATATTGTTTGCATACATTTCTCAAACTTTCCTCCCTGCCAAGGGTCAGAGAAGTCTTCTCTTCCTAATATAAAGGGTTTTGGGGATTTTTTTGAAAATCCCTTCAAAATAACCTCAGAGAAGTAGAGTAGGAAGTTGAATTTTGCTGTGGCTGTTTTGTGTGGCATCCAAGCTGGTATTTGAGTGTGACTTTCACATCTGGACAGCTGTGGGTAGCTCACATTCAGCAGATGAGAGGCCGTGTGAAGCTCAGTCAGGAGACAGGTGGGTCAGTGAAAGCATCCCATCTGCGGTGTATAGGAGGGCTGGGGTCTGGGGCTGCCCCCACCAGAACAGTGAGCACCATGGCGCCCTGTCCCCATGCAGCTTCCGGGAGCCCAGCAGGCCCAGGCCTTCGTGAGGGCCTTCCTGAAGCGCAGCATGCCCCACATGAGCCAGCAAGCCTGCGAGCACCAGCTGCAACGCAAGGCTGTGGTCCTGGAGTACACCACTCGCCGGAAGCGAAAAGAGAAGAAAAAAAAATCCCAGGCCCTCTCTGCCAGGCAGAGGAGGGAGCTTCACCTCTTTGACATTAAGCCAGAGCAGCAGACGTATGCCAAGCCTTTCCTGCCTTTCTGCTTAAGGCAGCTTCATCTTCCTGGAATGGGTGTGGGTTTGGGAGGCCCAGTAGCAGGGTTGGCAGCCCCTTTTCCCCTGAAGCTAAGGGCGCTTCTCCCACTTCTGCCACAAGGAGGCAGCCTTCCATTACCAATTCAGACTAAATTTGCACTTGACTTTTACAAGGCAAGGTGAGGCTCTTGCTGTTTTACTGTCTGGCTTCTGTCCTTGCCTTAACGAATTAGACCCGCACCATAAGTGAGCCTGTTACCCATAGCAACAGGCTCTTTGTCTTTCAGTTTTCCTCAAAAAAGAGGAACTGATATATCTTAATATATACTCGTTATAGCTTTAAATAGCACTAAACAGAATCACCCACTGGGTTTTATACCAAAGAGCATGCTGCCCGCACGTTTCAGAGGTTACCGAAAGGGACGCATCACTTTGGGTGATGCTTCTCTCTCCAGCTGACACTGCCTCCCTCCTGGACCACGCTTCTGCATGTGCTCGTCTTCGGACAGTTTGTAGACTTCTCTCCAAAATCTACAGCCAAATAGCCTCCCATATCCGACAGGACACAGTCAGTCACTTTGTCTGTGATCCTGCTTGCAAAAAGAACTGTGTTTTGGGTGAAGGAAGGGGCCGCTGCCTGCCCGGGTTTCCCTCGCTGGTGTCTGCACCAGTAGAACTCACTTCGAGTTTGAGCCTAAGGTTCTCCTTGGTCTGACCAGTTTCCTGTAACAGGTTCCCCATGAGGCACCAGGATCAGTAATAATGACCCCAGAGGAAAGCCTTTGAGTTCTCTCACCTGGTCCCTCCCATGTCCCACCACTTGCTCACTTACCTTCCAGACAGACCTGTTCCCTTACATGGGGACGTGCATGGCAGCCTGCAGCTCCTGTTTGCTCCCCTCACCAGGGTCAGCACTTGTAGCAGAAGACCTCAAAGAGCAGTGGTGAAGCAAGACTGAAGTTTAGTTCATGCAAAGCCATCCAGATGAGCACCCCCCGCCTCCTGGGCTGGTAAGGCAGAGACTTGGGTGGTGCCGCCCTGGGGTCACCCAGCTGCTTGGCCATCTGTGCAGGGTGCCTCGTGGTCTGAGGGGTCTGCTGGAGCACCAGCCGTCCAGGCTGCCTCTAGCCAGCAGAGAGGATGGAGGGGCAAAGGAGGGCACCCCCTTCCTCCCCTCCTTAGCCTCAGGAGAGTTCTAGCAGCAGAAACTGAGGTTCAGGTGGTGGACGCACTTGTCAGTCAGTCAAGTTATCTGCTATAGAACTAGGATCCGCACCCAGTCCCCAGTGACCCAGGTCGGGGTCCTTGGCATCAGGCCTCACTCTGTGCTCTGGTGATGTTACAGTCCCAAGTTCCAGTTACCTAACTTTTAACTTCTTCCTAACTTTGCCACAGGTACAGTCTTTTTCTCCCTCTACATGAACTCTGGAAACAGTACATCCAGGACCTGTGTGGTGGTCTCAAGCCAGACACATGAGTTGCATGTCTGCAGCCTTGCCCTTTGGGACAGAACCCAAGGCTTATGATCAAATGCAGCCTTCGGAGCCAGCTGGCTGCAGAAGTTTGTACACCTGTGCGCATCCTTCTGCACTGTCGCTCATGGTCAACATCGAGGGCTTCTGTTTACCTTCTAGGCAGCCACAGATGACTCAGGCCAAGCTGTGAAAGGCAGATCTTCACGGGGCTCTTGTTTCAGGTACCGCACCTAAGAGCCCACGGTCCCCCGAACGTCTGGGCTGTCACTCAGTGGCAGCGTGGCTCTGTGCCACAGGGCTAGACACACTCCTTGTCACGTGGATGTTTCCAGATCACCAGCACTGAGGGTGGGAGATGACTAGCTACCCGAGCCAGTTCTGGCCACTTTTTGGATACACTCTCAATGGTCTTCGTGTGCATTTCCACACAGGGACGGACCCCTGCTGCTCTCCCAGGGGCCACAGCAGCTGCTGGCACATGCTCCCAGCCCTGAACAGAGAATTCATTTCATCCATTTCCCTGAAGTTTTCAATCTCAGCTACGGACTCCCAGCTCCCAGAGTCCTCTCCAGGGCAGACCTTCCCCTGAACATCTTCATTCATCCAGCCACCACCGCACACAGCCGCCACATGTGCAGTAGGCATCACAGCCTTTCCATACCCAAACCAACTGCGGCCTCCTCACATCAGCCCTGCCCTGGTGTTCCCCAGCTCCGTTCATGGTACCAGTGTTTACCCTGCTTGTTCAGGCCCAAAACCTGGGCGGGACCCTGTTTCTTCTTCCCTGATCCCTCAGCACGTCCTAGCGCCCGAATCCAAGTCACCACCATCACCTCTAGATTCCTGTAGAAGTTGCCTAACCCTCTCCCTGCTGACACACTGCTTCTCCCCCAACCAGGCAGCCAGAGGGACGGTTTTATTCCAAAACCAAGGCCACGTTTGATTCTGCTTCCTCACTGTGGCCTAAAAGGCCTCTCTGACTCTCCTGAGCAGCTGGACTAACCACATCGGCCTGCTTTCTGCTTCTCACGGACCAGGCTTGGCCTCATCTCAGGCCCTTTGCATTTTTCCTTCCCTTTGCCCAGAGTTCTGTGTGTTCACAGACTGACTGCTTTTCAGTATCCAGGTCCCTACTCAGACGTCGCTTCCCCGAGGGCCTGCCATCACTAACAGTGAGCCTCCCCCGCACTGCCTTGTGTTTCTTCTTCATAACAGTTACCACTATCAGAAAATGCAGTCGTCTGATGTGCTACACATTCCCCTCCTACCATTAGAACGTCAGCTCCTCGAGAGCAGAACCGAGAACAGTGTCGTTCGCTCCCGCACCCTGCACCGACCTCGGACAGTGCCAGGCACATGGCAGGTGCTCAGTGACTACAGGCTACACTGGGACGTGGGTCAGGAGAGCCGAGGGGCTGGCTGCCTGGGGTGGCAATTCGCCTCACTCACTGCTCCACAGGCTGTAGCAAGAATCCATTCTGGCCAGAGCTTGGGAGGATGTGGGAAAGCCGTGGTGGACAGGTGTTCCTTCAGATCCCATCAGTGAGACTTGGCCCCATCCCAGCAACCTGTGGGTCTTGGTGGTGCTGGACACACACGCACCCTCTTGGCTCCATAGTCCTTCCCAGGACCCCCTGGCTGCAGGCCCTCCAAAGTACATATTGTCAGAGCAGCCCAGAGGCTACAGAGCCACAGGCAAGGGATTGGGACCCCGTATTCTCATCCTGCTTGGTCCCCGTCCAGCTGAGGAGTCCCCCACTCCCCACTGCCCCCACCTAGCTGGTTGTGGCTCCCCAGCAACCCCAAGGCTGAGGCCTTGGATGCCCTTTTCTTTTGCAGTCACAAAATCCAAATGCCCATCCTATGTGGACGTTACAGGAATCCTCCTACAGGAAACAAAGCACGTGTTCAAAATCCCCACCAAAGAAGATCGCCTGAAAGGTTTGTAACTGTCTCAGGGTGTTGTGTCCTGTGGCCTCCCTGACATCGTTACCCCTTTCCTCGTGGCTTCAGCGGGTCAGTTTGGCCTCTCACGTCAGCACAGATTGCAGATACCTGCTGACCGTACATTTCACGCCTGCCGAGTGCACCCCTGCCCTCACGGCTCTCCCCAGAGCATCTGGAGCCCAGCCAGCAGCCGCAGCCAGATAGGATGGGAGGAAGAGCTCCTTGGCTGCACTTCCAGATACGGGGGTCTGTTTCCATGACTGAGACCCTCCCCTGCCCCAGAGCTGCTGCCCCCGGAGGAGTGGAGCTAAGCAGACCATGAGGGGAGCTAGCTTAGTGCTTGTTCCTGGGGTTCCAGGATCTGGCCCTTTCCGGGAACCCTTTGGGTTCCAGGAAAGCGAGTGCAGGCTCACCCACTGGGTGTGCCAGAGCTCATTGTTCTAGCAGAGATGAGTGTATGCAGCTGGGCTCTGGAGATTTCCACTCCCCTTGCCCGCAAATCTGAGATTGCAAAACCACAGTGGGAGGTTTTTGTTCTTTTAATTTTGGAGTTTGTTTTTCTTGCGGCATCCTTCCATTTTCCTATATGTTCTTGTCTCACTTTAAACCTCTGAAAGTGATGTCTAGTTGTCATCACTGAGCATAAAGCCATGAGTCCGTCTGAAAATCATGTGGGAAGACTTGTTTCTAGCACTTTTTCTGGGAGTTTAGCTTAGAGCCTTTGACCCTGAAAATTAGTGTTGAGGTATATTTAAAATCTGAATGCCATTTGCAATGACGTGGATGGAACGAGAGGGTGTTATGCTGAATGAAATAAGTCAATCAGAGAAAGACAATTATCTTATGATCTCTCTGATATGAGGAACTTGAGGAGGAGGGTGGGGGATTGTGGGGGGTAGGGAGGGAAAAATAGTGAAACAAGATGGGATCAGGAAGGAGACAAACCATAAGAGACTCCTAATCTCACAAAACAAACTGAGGGTTGCTGGGGGTGGGAGGGTAGGGATAGGGTGGATGGGTTATGGACATTGGGGAGGGTTTGTGCTATGGTGAGTGCTGTGAAAGATGTAAGTCTGATGATTCACAGACATGGATCCCTTGGCAAATAATAATAATAATGATAATGATAATAATAAAGATTGACTAAACAAAGAGAAAAGAAAAGAGCAAATAAATAAATAAATATCTGAATAAATCAGTCTTACGACAGAATAATGCCCTATGATCCTTGTGCTGCTGAGCTCTGTGGACTCTCCGTTTTTTATTAGCTTATGTTCTAACACAGACATTTTAGGAATAGTGTTGTGCATCTACATGAAATTAACTGTCGGGATTTTTCTTTTTACCTTGTCCTTTTTCTCCTGGTTTTGTTTTGTTTTGTTTTGTTTTTTCAGTTATCCCCAAGCTAAACTGTGTGTTCACAGTGGAAATCAATGGCTTCATTTCCTACATTTATGGAAGCAAATTCCAGCTTCGGTCAAGTGAGTGATCTGCCAAGAAATTCAAAGTAAAGGGAACAGTTGACCTGTGAGCTCTTCGCTGCGGAGATGATTGTGTGGGACCCAAGGACTGGGAACACCTGAGTGCCCACCTTTCAATGACGAGATGGCTGGGTTGTTCTGGTTCTAGACCACCCCCAGCCCATTAACACCAGAGTGAAGAACAATCCATCATCCGGGAAGAAATGTACCTTACTGAGCAAAGAAGTCAGAGACAGAGGGATGCATGTTTCTAGGTGATGACAGGTGTATACTGCTTTCCTGAGACAAAATCCTGGCAGGATCAGGCACTATTTTCTTTTTCTTTCTTTTTCAACCTTTTCTCTGTCTCCTGAATGTTCTGTGATGAATCCATTGTTTATGTAATAATAAAACACATGTGTAGACACTAAGAGGCCCCTGGTGAAGGACCGAGTCCTGTGGCCCAGCCAGGCTGGAAGGGAAGTGGCCCGGAGGCTGTCCCTGCTGGGCGGCCCCACTTCTGCGGTGTAGACAGCTGCCCACAGGCACCCGCTTCCCAAGAGCAGAGGATTGGCGACTCTGACGTGTTGGTTTACATCACATCCCCTGTGGAACTCTTGGACCTACCTGCTGTTTCCGGAAAGTGAACAAGTGAGCGGTGAAGTCGCAGAGGGCCTTTGGGCTCATTGGGTCTGGGCAGGAGAACGGTGCCGGGCCGGAGGCGGGCTGCCAGGTAAGCTGGTGCTTGCAGTGGTCGTTCAGTACAGGGAGCTCGGACGTACGGAGCATTCTCCTCCCCGTGGCTCTTCGGCTCCAGGGTGGGCTGAAGGGGAACCAGACTGCAGCTCTTCCCAAGCTCTCACGTCCTGGGAGAGTCCGGGTCCCCAGCAGGGCCAGCTCAGCGGGGCCCTCACTGCCTGCTGCCGCCGGAGCCTCGGCTCTTCGGTCTGACTCGGCCCATGTGGCGTGTGCCTACCGGCCGCTAGGTGAAGCACTCACAGGGAGGCCCGAGTGGGGATGGGGCATGGGCCTGCTTCCAGTGTGTGGAGGTCCGAAAGCCACGTGGCTCAGAGGACCAACGGCCCCGTTCCTTTGAGAAGTCAGTGCTTGCTGACCCACCAGGTGAGGGCAGAAACATTGCTGGGAACAAAGCAGCAGCAAATCCTTGAACTTTTTCTTTTTGCTGTAGGAGAAGCAGCAGTGCCGGACACTTGACTTTATCCGTGTGTCCTGCTGGGTCCCTGTGCTGGAGGAGAAAGGCCGTGGGAAGGGAATGTAAACCCTGACTCTGACGGGAGAGCGGGAAGGTCTCGTTCAGTGTCTGTGCCTCCCAGAGGCTCAGGATGCGCCCACATCCGTCCGTGTGGGGTCCGTGGCTCGTCCGGGGGGTCCCGGGTTGGCTCGGATGCTCTCCCGCTGCCGCCATCGCCATCACTGTCTGTGCTGCAGGTCTCAGGTCCCAGCCCCGCCGGGGACAGGGCAGCTGGCCCAGCCACTGAGCCTGTGCTCTGACAGCCTGGGTTTGCCGCAACGGACTCAGCCTCTGCTCGCTCGCCCGGGGCCTCACCGCCTGAGAGGGCTGAGCTGGGGTCTGACCCCACGCTCTGGCTGCAGAGCCATGCTTTTGACCACGGGGACGAGAAGACCCTGCTCGCAGTGTGTAACGTGGTCCCTTCATCACCTGGGCTCCCACTGAGGAAGTCGCCGCCTTCCGCGTGAAGCGGCTCGTTCTTCCGAGCATGCGAATGTGCCACCCCGATCACAGCCGGAGCTGTGGTTCCCCAAGCCACGCTGCTCGTGCCCTCCCCCTGGAAGGGAAATGACGGCCAGCGCGTAAATATACAGCTGCTTTCCAGAATCGTCGGTGCCACTTGGCTTGTGAAATCTGTTTTTCATGGCGCGGACTCAAGTTTCCGTGGGAATGGCTGTTTCATAGTAGTCTTCTCCCCCCGCTTCCCTGAAGACACTTGACAAGAACACTCACCTGCCAGGAAGCTGCCTCTGTGGCCGCCTGTTGCCAGGATGCCCTGTTGTCCCCACAGCCCACCCCGGGACCACTGGGCCCTGGGCCCTGAGGACTGTGCCATCCCCCGAGGGCCCAGGCCTGGCGGGACACCGGCTGTCGGTGAGCGTCCTGATGAGGCTGCACTAGGTGCTCCCCAGAACCAGGCTGAGGCCTCTGGAGGTGGACCAGGGCTGGCCACATCCCCGCAGCAGTGGCACAGGGCCGGCTGGGGAGGGTGCTGTGGTAGCCTGCAGTCCGGTCTCCCACCTCCACTGCCCCGGAAGCTGGGCCCCAGGAGAGCTGCGGCCTTGGAGGGGTAGGCCTGTGGGAGACAGCGACATCGGCCTCACGTGTCAGTCTCACGCACCGGAGCAACCAGAGAGGCCCACGGAGCAGCAGAGTGGTGACCACCTCACGACGGGACTCAGGGGCCACAGGGCCAGGAGACATCAGCCCGGGGACCCACTGTTCTCCAAAGAGTGAGTGGGCCCGAGGGCCCTTTACGTTCCCCAGAGCCGACTCTGTGGAGGACCGGGCCTTACTGCAGGGCCCGCAGAGCACAGGCCGGAGCCTCTCCAGGGAAGAAAAGGACGAAGCACCTGGAGGGGACGGTGAGGGTGGCGCGGGTCACAGCCCCTGCGTTAGCTGGGGCTGCCGTAACAAAACTGTGCTGATGGGCAGTGTAAACAACAGAACATTCTTCCCCACCGCTCCAGAGGCTGGAAGTCCAAGATTAAGGTGCCCCCAAGTTGGGATCTGGTGAGAGCCTTCTCCTTGGCCACCTTGCTGGGTCCTCCTGTGGCCTTCCTCGGTGCACACCTGCGGACAGAGCCATCTGGTGTCTCTTCTCATTAGGACACCAGTCCTGAGGGTTAGGGCTCCACGTTTATGACCTCATTTCACCTTAATTACCCCCTTAAAGGCTCTGTTTCTCAGTGCAGTCACACTGGGGGTGAGGGCTTGGACAGGGAGTTGTGGGGACATAGTTCAGTTCATCATAGCCGCGGAGCTGCCCCACCCGGAACAGGAGCCCCCTAGTGGAGCCCCTCAGAAAGGCTTCAGTACCCAGCCTGGCTCCCATCCTCAGACACTGGCCTGGCCTGCCCCCACCCCTGCTCAGGGTGCTTGTGCCACTAGCCGGTCCAGCTGCTGGGCCCTGAGCTCCCCTCACCACTGGGTTCCGTGACTGGCTCAGACAGGAGTTTAGGTCCAGCGGCCCTTCCATCGCCAGTTTCCCTCTCACCTGCAAACCACTGAGCTCCTCCCTCACCCTCCCATCGGGTCAAGCACAGTGGTGGGTGAAGAAACACACGCCCAGGTGGCAGGGTGGACAGGGAGGCTCCCTGGTGGAGGCGGCTCGATCCAGGCCACTGCGGGATGTGAAGTGACATCGAGGCTCAGGGCCAGACCGGCAGAGCAGTCGTGGAGGCCCCAGGACATCACCCGCCCATGAGACTCGGGGCCAGCAGGAAGGAAGGTGGGAAGGGGTGGTGGAGCTCTGGCTACCAGTCCCAAACCCATAGGAGGTGCGGCAGGTCCTGCCTGGTTCGGTGGGAGGGGAGAGGTGCTAGAGAACTTGTAAGCCCCGGGACGGGGCGAGGTGCAGAATCCTGCTGACCCATTCGCCCAGTCCTCACGCCTTTGCGGGCCCCCGTGTCACCATCTGGCAATGACGGTTTGCTGAAGGGGGATCCTGGGGCTTCCAGAGGCTGCATCGGCATCACCAGGACACCTCCTGGGCTGCAGTCAGACTCCAGGGATGGAGCCCAGATGGCTTCATGGGTCTCTCAGACCTCAGCTGGCTCCTCCGGTCACTGAAGTGTGAAGATCGTGGACCCCAGATGGTAGCTCAAGTGTCTTCCAGCTCAGACATCTGGACTGTGATTTAAGATTTGGGACTCTCAGGATGGGGTTTTCCGGATGCTGGAAATGATTGTCAGATAACGGATCTCTCAGGTTCTGAAGAGTAAACATGATCATTCCCCCAAAAAGCCATAAATTATAGTAAAAAGCTTTCTTTCTGGACAATGGCTTTTGTTTTAATTTAGTTTGCATTTCTTAGCTATAATGTCTAATTAAGACATCTGTTAAATGTCTATAATATTAATTTAATAGGGGGTTCTAATAGAACTGTATTGGAATTGTCCATTTAATTAACCTCATGGGCCTTTAATGGACGTCTTAAATAGACATCATTAACAACAGTGCTAGACAAATTAAAATTAGAGTCAATAACATTCTTGGTAATTTTTCCTGAGCTGTGAAGGACGAGCGTTGCTAAGTAGACAGACGCAAAGACGGGCTGCCCAGAGGAGGGTGGGGGCCGGCGTCCCCAGCAGGGATCCCGCAGGGACAGGGCCCCAGGTGGGGTTCAGCCATTCTGTGGCCCGGCCTCCCCTTCGTGCACCTCCCACACACAACGCTTGCTGGCCTGGTCCGTTAGATCGGCTCTGATGAGGAGAGGGTAGCGAGGGAGGAAGAGGGACCTAAATCCCGGGTCTCTGCATGGCTCACGTTGAGACAGAACAGACGTGAGATGGAACAGACATGAGATAGGACAGACGAGGATGGGGCAGGATGGGCTGGGCTGGGGGGTGGGGTGAGGTGAGAGGCAGGATGGGCTGGGCTGCGCTGGGCTGGGGGGTGGTGTGGGGTGAGCGGGGAGGTGGGGAGCACTCCCATTTTGCCCCCACCCTTCTGTGGAGCAGTCTCTCTCGGGTGAACTACACTTCCAAAGCCAGGGCTCGGTTCCCCATCTCCACATCTCAGGTGGCCTCTCAGGGCACGTGACAGTTAACCATTCCCTCCCTCCTGAGGCACTTCTGTGTCCCCACACTCCCTGACAGTCCCCCGCCTCCTGGCCACTCCCTCTCCGTGCTTCGTGGATCCTCCTCCTCTTCCAGGCTTCTAAATGTTGGAATGCCCTGAACTCCATCCTGGGACTCCTCACCTTTCCCCTTAGCTGGTCTCACCCACAACTTCCAACACACTGGACTCGGAAAGTCCTGTTGGCAGCCCTGCTTGTCCCCAACCCCACCCCCGAATCCGGAACGTTATCGTCCGCCTCCCTAATTCCAGTGGGAGCTCCTTGGAGCTCACGGTGACTCTGTTTTGATGGCCGAAGTGTCCCCCGTGATCTCGGAGCACTCGCTGACCTGGAATGGGTGCTCAGTGAACATTCGCCGGGGGAATGGAAACCACTGCTCGTTGACCTCGCCCCTGGATGTGCAATGGCCTCCTGACCCTGACGTGGCTGGGCAAGCATCGTGGACTCTCCCGCACAAGTGCGCTCCCCCTCCACCCCCACCTCGGTGAACAGCCTCTGTCTCTCCACTTACTTAGGTCAGAAACGCAGGAGCCCTCCTTCCCCCCTGCCCAGTGTTCACGCCTGCCCCCCGTCCGATCTCTTATGAAGTCCTGGTGGCTCTCCCTCGTCTTCCCTGCGCCTGCTCTCAGCCACCCACCCACCGCCCTCACAGCCTCCCTGCCTCCATGTGTGGCCCCACCGTAGCCCAGGTGACCTCTGTGAAGCAGGACTCAGATCGTGTCACTCTTCTGCTCAAAACCCACAAGTGACTTCCCAGTATGCTTAGAATTAAACCCAGCGTTTGACCAGGGTCATCAAGGGCCCCCAAGACCTAAGCCCAGCCTGCCTCTCCCAGCTCCCCAGTGTCCTGCCCCCATGCCTTCTCCACAGCTCTGTGCCACTCAGACCGTTGGCACCTTCCCGGGACCTCCGAGCACAAGGCCGCCCCTCGTCTGCACTCCGCTCTCCACCACTGGCCGGCCTCCCTCTCAGCGGCCCCCCGGGGGTCCCTTAGCATGCGACCTCATTTCACACTGGACACAGCGCTTGTCAGTAACCTTCCCTGCTGGGTCATTGTCGTTTTTTCCACCAGAACGTAGGCGCCGTGAGCGCCAGCACGTGGCCTGGCTCGTCCACTCCTGTAACCGTCGTAACCTCAGAGCCTTCTGGAGCACTGCCCTCCACGTAGCAAGTGTTCCCTTAAATCCTTGTTGTGTGACTGAAAACACTGAGCCAAGGGTGCGGCCCTAATGGTGGCTCGGGGTGAGCTCGGTTAGGAGCCTGTCACTCAAGAAACCTGAGTCCAAGGCCCATCTACTCCTGACCTTCATTTTCAACCACAAACGACATGATTGAGTGTGGTGTTTATGGTGGATTCATTTTAACCAAAGGGAATTAAACAGCAGCCCCTGCAGGAGGGAGGGAGGGAGGGAGGGAACTGTCGGTGCCCCGCCCCTCTGTTCCGGGGACATCTGCCTTGTGGTGGCTGAGAGGGAAAAACACCCCTAGTTGCTTTTCGTGTCCCCAGAACGTGTGTGACGGCCATGCTGCTCCCAGTTACACAGCCCCTAACCGGTGGTGTGCTGGAGGGCCCGGGAGAGCAGGTGTGTGCACTCTTCCTGCCTCTCGCCGCTGCTGGCAGCTGGAAACCGGCCACGCGGGAGTGTTCACAGCTCACTAGGAATCGGGGCTTGTCCACCACTGACCAGCACACCCCGCCCTGAACGCAGTCACCCCGCTGCTCAGGAGCCCCAGTTCCAGCCCCGGGAGCGGGACCTCTGCAGAGAGGGGGCGGTGGGGAGGGGCGTTTGTCCCCGGGGTGCCCCCTGAGCCCAAAGGGTTGCCTCGGGGCACACAGTGCTGGGAAGGTGGCCCCGTGGCTGGGGGCTGCGAGCCAAGCACTTCACTGGCAGGCAGCTCATCCGGCTGTAATTTAGGATTCGTGACCTTCCAATGTATGTTACACTTGGATTTAAAACGTGTTTGTAAAGGAACCCCTGAGTCCATGGTGGGGCTGCTTCCTAAGCATCTGAAAGGGAAGCGTCTCCCTGTCCTGGTGTCTTGCTCCAGATGGCCGTGTCTGTCACCTTCACGGCTCTTGCCCGAGAATCAGGGGTTTCTGATTCTCAAGGAAACCCAAAGTGCTCACAGGGGCGGTATGTCACCAAATTCACAATCTTAACATCTCCCACCTCGGCCCTGGACCTCCAGGGACCATGTTGTCAGCAATCCCGTCACAAAGGACTGGTTGTCACAGACCTCCTGGTCCCCACCGGGCTCCCAATGAGCAGTAGTGACAGTGGCCACAGGGGGTGTGGGATGGGCTGCGGAGGGACACAGGGCCCATGCCAGGGGCACCCGGCAGGTCTGGAGGTGGAGCAGGCTTCCCTTGGGAAGTGACTTTAAGATGAAGCCAGAGAGCTGAGCTGGCTTCAGGCAGGAAAGGGACCCCCTGCAGAGGGACCTGAGATGGGAAGTAGGGCCTGGAGGGGACAGCAGAGACTGGCAGCTAGCGCCTGGGGCACTGGGCAGGGTGATGGAAGCCAAGGGGGGAGGGGCCAGAGCGAGGGCTGGAGACCAGCAAGGAGGCCCAGACTTGTGAGGGCCGTCTGTGGCTGGCCTCAGGGATACCCAGGAACAGGTTTGAGGGGTGCACATGCCACCCCACGAACAAGATCGTAGGTTCACAAGCCTCCCCCCAGGTCTGCACGTGACACTCCACTCACAGCCCCATGGTCTGTGAAGTTGGAGCCCAGCTGGGTGAGCAGAGGTCGGCCCCAGCCGGCCAAGCTGGTAAACGGAGGGGGTGAGAACAGGGCTGGGGAGCTGGAGGAAGCCACGAGGTCTTCTCGGAGAAAAGAGGAGGGGGCAGGTGGTCCGATCGGCAGGTGGGGGAGGAAGAAGGAGCCCTGGGTCCAGGGTCAGAAATGAGGAAGACGGCAGAGCTGGGCCAGGGATGGGAAGTGGTGTGGACACATCCCCGGGATGTCTTTACCTGGCGTGGCTCTGTGGCCTTAGGCACCTCCCGGTGCCTCAGGGTCCTCATCTGTTAAATAAGTGTCCCGAATAAAGCACCTGAAAACTCGGACAGTGTACCAGCTCATCTTCCAAACACATGGGACCTGTCGCTTGTCAAAGCTGTCCCCTCCATGGCCACACTCTTGGTGGAGCCTTGGAATATCCCCCAAGATGTCAGCCCTAGTGGCCTGTGTGCTGGCCAAGGACACTGAGATCACCTGGCCCAGGATCACCCAGCCAAGGTGTGGCTAGGCCCCCTCCCCAAATCAGAACCCACAAGGGCTCCTTTACCCCCTGAATTTCAAGCCCCGCTGTCTGCCAGGGTGCGGACAGGTCTCTGGTTTGCAAGGCAGGCCCCCTGCCAGCTGCTGGCTCCTAGCAGTGCTCGCTGCGGAATTTAAGGACCACAATAACTATCGAACACCCTATTACCCGGCTGCCTAATTAATGTAAATGAGAGTTACCGTCCGCTCACTGAGGCTGATGCTTCTCCGAGGAGGCCCTGCCAGCCACCTGGGCCCCATTCCAGGGCCGTTTATGGGGGCAGCCCCATTCTGGCGTGGTTGACTTACAGGTAAGTCACGGCCCTAAATCATGAAGACAGAGGGCTCCTGGGCCCCCGAAGTCAGGCAGCTCAGGCTCCAGTCCCCGAATCAGAGGCATTCCCTCCCAGCTTCTTTCCTCAGACCCAAAGGCTCAGGTGCCCCCTGAAACCCAAGAGGCAAGCGACCCTAGGCCTTCAGGCAGGGAGACCAAGAAGCATGTCTCCTGGTCTCCTGCACTAAGGCAATCAATCCTCTGCCACCTGCAGGGCCGGCCCCTCCCTCCGTCCCACCTCCAAGCTTCCTCAGGTCCTGGAGCTGCAGGCCAGGTGTGCTGGGACCAGTCAGGTTTTAGCAAGTCCAGGCAAACTGGGGCAGTTGGACACCCTACTCCAGCCCTGCGAGGATGGTCTTGCTGGTTCAATACCCAGCTCCTTTCAGCTCCCGGGGGAACAAGGGGCACACTAAACCCCTCCTTCTCAGAGAGCCCTTCCCAGGCAGCCTGTCATAGTCGGTCCCCTCCCTGCTCTGCTGCTTAATCCTGGCAGCATAGTAGAACCTTGTAGCGAGTTTCTCAAATAGTACCAAAGCTCAGACCTCTGACCTCCCCTAAAATTACACCAGAATCCCTGGGAGTGCGACCCATGTATGTGTAGGTGTTTAATCAGTGGGAGAAAAATCGGAGATCAAATCCCAGCTCAGACACTGCCCAGCGCTGGGCAAGTCAGTCGGCCTCTGGGAGTCCGGGCTTCCTTGCTATAAAATAGGAAAATCTATCCCATGTCATAAGAAGCCAAGAGGGCCAGGCATAGAGGAAGTCTCATTAGGATACGCCGTGGACTCCAGCCCAGGCTTCTTTCTCCATTACCCATCTCCTGATTTGTCCACCCTTCTGCAGAAGAACATGATCTTCTCTGGTTAAGGAGACTGTGGTGTGTATTTCTTCTCCCCTGTGGTCCCATGTACTTGGGTTTCTGAGCTGTCAATCCAAGAGACACTGACTTTGCCTATGGCCATTAAGTGTATCCTTTGGGACTACTTTGATTGCAGGTAACATAAATCCCAATGTAAACTGGTTAAGGGGGGATTTATTGGCCCCCATAACTGAAGAATCAGAGTAGAACTTCCTTCAGGAATGGCTTGATTCAGAGTATGACCCGTCTTTAGGACCCCTTCACTCTCTCTCTCTTTTTTTTAATCTTTGAATGAACAGAGTTTTACTTCTTTTTCTATTGATGAATTTTATCCCTTTATTATTATTATTTGTCCCAGGGGTACAGGTCTGTGAATCATCAGGCTTACACCTTTCACAACACTCACCAAAACACAAACCCTCCCCAACGTCCATAACCCATCCACCCTATCCCTACCCTCCCCCACCCCAGTAACCCTCAGTTTGTTTTGTGAGATTAGGAGTCTCTTATGGTTTGTCTCCTTCCCCATCCCATCTTGTTTCATTATTTTTCCCTCCCTAACCCCCACAACCCCCCACCCTGCCCCTCAAGGTCCCCATATCAGAGAGATCATATGATAATTGTCTTTCTCTGATTGACTTATTTCGCTCAGCATAATACCCTTCTAGTTCCATCCACGTCATTGCAAATGGCAAGATTTTGTTTCTTTTGATAGCTGCATAGTATTCCACTGCATATATATACCACGTCTTCTTTATCCATTCATCTGTTGATGGACATCTAGGTTCTTTCCATAGTTTGGCTATTGTGGACATTGCTGCTATAAACATTCGGGTGCACGTGCCCCTGAGAATCACTACCTTTGTGTCTTTAGGATAAATACCCAGTAGTGCGATTGCTGGGTCATAGGGTAGCTCCATTTTCAACTTTTTGAGGAATCTCCATACTGTTTTCCAGAGTGGCTGCACCAGCTTGCATTCCCACCAGCAGTGTAGGAGGGTTCCCCTTTCTCCACATAGGACCCCTTCTCTCTTGCTGTATCTTTGCTCTGTGCTTCCTCCTTGCTCAGACAGGCTCTCCCTTCACAGCAGCAAGGTGCATGTTCAAGACTCACACTCTCCCAGTCTAGCTGAAGTCCAGCTGGAAGGAAAGATATGTTTCTCCCTGGTACCGGTACTCTTCCTCCACTCCTAGAATTCCTTCACCCTCATTTGACCATTTGATCAGGCTGTGGCTGAGACATCACAGGGATTGATCGGCCAGGCCTGAGTCACATGCTCCTGCCCTGACAACATGTGGATTCACTGTGGGAAAGATATTGTTCCTCCAAAGGCACTAATGTGCTATTTTTAAAAGAAGGGGGGATGGATAATGGTGGCAATGATAATAATAATAATAGCAACAATACACATGCACTGCACTGAGCTCTCAATGGAGGGAACAGGGGCAATGTGGCAAAGTGTTCCTGGGATGGACTGATGTCTTTGCAACTCCCCTGAGCTGGAACTACACTTCCCAGCACTCTTCCAAGTCCTATTGCCAGTTAGCATGGGTGGGCCCTTAGGGAACCTTGGCCTGATGAGGGAGGCGGAAGCATGGCAGCCGTGGGTCCTTCTCAGGGCCCTGGAAGTCGGTGCAGGGTCCAAGGTGCTGTGGTGCTCACATTCAGCAGATCTGCTGGGTCANCAACAATACACATGCACTGCACTGAGCTCTCAATGGAGGGAACAGGGGCAATGTGGCAAAGTGTTCCTGGGATGGACTGATGTCTTTGCAACTCCCCTGAGCTGGAACTACACTTCCCAGCACTCTTCCAAGTCCTATTGCCAGTTAGCATGGGTGGGCCCTTAGGGAACCTTGGCCTGATGAGGGAGGCGGAAGCATGGCAGCCGTGGGTCCTTCTCAGGGTCCTGGAGGCCGGTGTAGTGTCCAAGGTGCTGTGGTGCTCACATTCAGCAGATCTGCTGGGTCATCAGACTAGTGTGGGCAGCAGCCTGGCCCACAGCATCTCCAGCCCCGGCTGTGGCCTCCTTCAGCTTCTCTGGCCCTGGGCCACGAAGGAGAGTGCCAGCCCCTCCTGGAGAACACCCTCATGGGTGAAATGGGAAGCTGGGAGACTGGGAGGGCCTGATGCGGAGCAAGCCTCTCAGGTCCCAACTTCCTTGTGTCCTCCACCTCACATCCATCCTCCCTTCCCTATCTCCTGCCCCTCAGGCTGTGGGTTCCAGGGCCTGGCACAGAATCAGCGGCTTCCTGTAGACTGTGTAACCAGCTCCCACAGTGGGATAAGGTCAAATCCCTATCAGGACTCCTTTAGGACATAAAATCTCCTAGTGGCTCTGCTCATCTGCTGGAAGCCTGATGGAAACAGTCCCTGAGCTGGCTGCTCTGAAACGTCCTGGTGAGCACAGGCATGACACCTAGACTGATGGCAGGAGCAGCCTTGCTCCCCCTGCTGTGGGGACTCCCAGCGTCACCTCAGGGACCATCACAGGGTCGACTTCAGCCAGGCTCCTGCCTGCATTTTGGAAGTAGCTTTCACCCTCATCGAAAGCCTGGAGTAGAGCCACCCCCTTGGGACACAGGCCATGTGGGCTAAGGCCATCTTCCCCACAGCTCCCTCTCTGGCTTCTACCAACAAATACCCTCACCATGTCTATCTCACTAGTTACAGAGGCACTCACAGGCTGTTGAGGCCTCTGTGTTGTCTGGCCAGCCTCCGTGCCCCATCCCAGCAACTGCTCCGAGCCCGGCACAGTCATCCTACTCCCCTGGCCAGGCACTTGTGTAGCAGGGGGCGTGTGGCCCCATGCCAGACCGTGAGAGCAGCTGTTGTGATTGTCATGCTGTCTGCCCAGTATTTCCAGTTCTCCCCACTTTGGGCAGTGAAATATTTATTTCCTGGTCTCCTTGTGGTCAGGTGAGGCCATAAAATTAACCCAAGCCAATGAGTCATAAGCAGAAGCCATGTGTGTCATCCTAAGCCAGAGTGTTTGTGAGTATGAGACCCTCCAGACCTCCTTCCCTTGGGCACAATCACCTACAACATTCAAGATGGCAGCTGAGGCCTCAGCCTGGGCTCCTGAGAGGGTTTGGAAACAGAGCCCCTAACTGACCTGCTATGGCCTGGAGCATCAGTGAAAAGGAAACCTTTGTTGTTTAAAGCCACTGAGACATTGAGATTTTCTTGTTACAGCTGTTTAACCTCATTTATCCTGTTGCAAAATTTTACTGGTGGTAAAGGAGCAGTTTGTTTCCGGGAATGAAGCAGAGAAAAACAGCTGAGCAATCCCTTTTCCTCCTCTAGATGGTGCTGTACAGGCGAGGGAAGCCTGGAGCTCAGCCGCCATCTTGAAACCAAGCTGGTCTGAGGGAAATCTCCCACCCTGGAGACCCCAGACAGAGGAATGGAGAGAACCAGGATCCTTGACGATATGGCCAAACCCCTGAGTCAACAACCCTGAGGACCTGTCTACTTCTTGACTTCCTGATACGTGAAATAAAATTCCTTCTTGTGTAATCTGATTTGGGTTCGAGTTTCTGCTACTTGCAGCTGAAACATCTTAATTGATCAAGTAGGCATTTCCTCCTCAGGCAACCCCTGGAGGGTTTTAAACCAACTTTGCCATGAGGAACCTACACCACAGAGACATAGGTACACATTCCCTCCTCCAGATCAGAAGTTGAAGCAGGATTGAATTACATATGGTTGATCCTTGGCCAACATGGGTTTGAACTGCATGGGCCCACTTACATATGGATTTTTCCCCATAAATATGGAATAGTACTGTAAATGTATTTTCTCTTCCTCACGTTTTCATAACATTTTCTCTTCTTCAGCTTCCTTTATTGTGAGAATATAGCATATAATACATATAACATACAAAATATGTGCTACTCAACTATGTTATGTAAGACTTCTGGTCAACAGTAAGCTATTAGTAGCTAAGCTTGGAGGAATCAAAATTATACACAGATTTTCAACTGATTAGGTGGCACCCCTAATCCCCACGTTGCTCAACTGTCAACTGCATTGGTCAGTTGAAGTGCAGAAAAGAAACTCAAAATTGGCTTATGAAGAAGAAACGGTGGGGAGAGGGTTGGATATTGGTCCCTGCAATTGGAAAGGATGGGGGTAATTGTAACTTCAGACTTGGCTGGTTTCAGGGACCCAAAGGTGTTGTCAGAAATCTGCCTTTCTCCTTTTCAGTTATATTTTCTTCTATGTTGGCTTACTCTCACTCAGCCTCCCTCCAACTGATGGTGGGAAGTATCTGGTTCCCGTGTGAGCAGCCTGAACTTCCCAGTGCAAGGATATGTCATTCCCACTAGCAATCAAAGGGCCTGTGTTGCGTTCTCATTGGCCTAGCCTGGATCACGTGTACATCCCCAAACCACCGTGATTAGAGAATGTGGTGCTCTGGTCAGCCAGACTCACAGCTCAGGTCTATCTCTGGCCAACACTTGGGTTGGTATTCCCTGAATCACAGGACTGGAGAGAGAGAAGAGTATAGTTCCCCAAAGATAACAGGTATTTCTACTGGAAAGGAGAAAGGTTCCCAGGCTGACAAAAATAGTAGATAACGATGTGTAAGCATAGGCAGGCCTGGGGTGCATGGTTTCAATGAGAAGGCTGGGCTTGGGGGTGGTGATATGACCGTTGGGTGTGTCAAGTCCTCGCCAATCTAGCAGCCAGGAAGGGAGGGATAAGACCAAGGGGAGGAACAGTGGGGACAGGGGTTTGGACTGCAGAAGACTGGCTCTGAGGCCCTGCTTTCTCCGCCAACCCCCACAAATCCCACAGCATATTGTAGGCCACCTGTGGCTTCCCAGACAAGGAAAGCAAGAGGCCACTTAGGTGACCCTCCAGAGGCCCGCCTTTGCTGATGGTCACTCTGTGGGGTCTCCCTGTCTTGGGCTCCTGGGCCCCCCCACCTGTGGTCAACAGGCAGGCCTTCCCTCCTGAGACTCCAGATTCTTGCAGACTTGCTTCTCATGCATATTTCTCTGCAGATGCTAATGAATGACCCTTACATTTCCAAGAAAGTCTCCCTCTTTCTGAAGTGGCTTAAGATTTCTGCTTTTGATTGCAATCTTCCCAGAGCTGATCTTGGCCACTTGGCTCCCATTTCTGAAGTGCTGATGGACGTGGGAGGAGAGGAGAGTGAGAAGGGGTGCATTCGGGGCTCAGCTCTCCTAGAGAAGCCCTGATTCCAGAGGCAGGGGTGTGGCTATCAGAATTGCAATACACAAAAGAACTCTGCTTTCTTTTCAGTTCTAAGCACAGTTGATCCCTGGTTTGTACCCTGATATACGTTCCTGCATAAATCCTGACTTGTCATGTAAAGATCGGCCCCTGTTTCTTGGTAATTTTGTTTTATCATAGGGACAAAATTCTTCCTAGAAGTCTCATGCCTAACTTTTGGAATTAAAGTCTATGGGAAAATGTGAATTGAGCTGTAAAAATGTCTGTATATATAATTTTTAAGAAGTATCTGCACATGTTCATAGGTGTATGAACACTTAGGAAGCACTTGCCAGGCACTATTTTGAGCATTTTGCACATATTGATTAATTTTGTCCTCACAACAACCTGGTAAGGTAATGCTATCTTTATTCCCATTTAGCAGATAAGAAAATTGAGGCCCAGAGAGGTTGTCACTTGCCCGAGTGGAGCTGGGATTTGAACCCCTGCATCTTGGCCCCAGAGTATGAGGCACAGAGCCCCTTGGGCCTCTGCAAACACACACTGACACCCGCCCACACACATGCATGCATGCCCCCAGCGCTCCTGCCTGCATGAGCACACACGGTCCTGTTTGCTGGCTCTCCCCGAGGCTGTGCACCGCTGTGTGTCCTGGTACGAAGAAGTAAGAGAATACCTCCCTTCTTGCAGCCCCTCCTGGAAGCTGGGACTCTAGTCTCCTTGTTTAAAACCAAAACTCCTTCAAAGCAGTCTTCCTCATCCCCTGCGAGTGGGAGGGAACCCCAGCTTCTCTGGTACCTCTGTCCATTCTGATCCCCATGACCTTGGGATGCAGGTGGGATCTGTGCCTCCAGTTCAGGCGAGGGACCCGAGGCCAGAGCATCTAGGGAGTGGTGAGCAGGTCCTTCTAGAGTGCAGATGTGTCTCAACAGGGCCCAAAGCAGGGGCTGGGCTGCACTACCTGCTTCTCCGAAGCCCGAGACAGGCAGGTTGAGGCCCAATTAGCTGGTGGCATTTTGGAGGGTCTGGCACAGCCCAGAGCAGCCGTACCTACACCCCGGGCCAGGGGCTGAGGGATGGTATCATTTAATCACCCCAGGTGTCCCCCCCACAGGCCTCCCTGCTGTGCCCCTTGCTCTCTGAGACCCCGGAGCCCCAGCCCCACACGGTGGCTTTCCGTTTAATGTCAAGCCCGAGCGAGAGGCAAGGCGGCCAACTCAGCAGCCAGAGCTGTAAATCTCAGCTTCCTCTCCCAACTCCCGGGCTTCTCCCTCACCCTTTGTGCGGCTGGCGGTTTTATGGGAAGACAAAAAATAAAAAAATAATAAAAAACAGAAAAATAAATTACTCAGGAATTTGTTTTTAATTAAGCAATAAGGCTCGATGGGGCCTGGCTGCTGCCTCATAAAGCCGCTCCCGGGGTGTGGGGAGGCATTTGGTCCAGATGAGTGCCTCAAATCAGCCCGGAATGTGATTAGATGATTACTCCCCGGAGTTCCTGCAAGATGATCTTCCCCAGAGTTGTCTTATTGCGATTATAAAAAGTCTGCAGGCAGGAGGGGATCTTGGCTGCTTCGAGAAGATGTAAATGCTGTCAGGGCAGCCGTGGGGCCTGAGCGCCCCACCCCCCCACACCTGCTCACGACAGAACCCATGGGTGGCCCCCCAGGCTGGGTGGATGCTAGCACCTTTCCAAATAAGTGGGTCCCCGCACACGGGGAATAGGGTGTCTCAACAGAGAAGCAAGGGGGAAGGATGCAAGGAAATCTGACTTTGAGATATTTTCTCTTGTCCTGCGAGGAGAGACAGGCCATCATCCTCATCCCCAGACCTGCTCAGTGCCTCTCACCAGTGCCACAGACACGGAAAGTATTTCACCTTCTCTCTCTCTCTCTCTCTCTCTCTCTCTCTCTCTCTCTCTCTCTCGCTTCCCAGGGGAAGGAGTCTTACCTTCTGAGTCATACAATGACCCATCGTTGGACGTGTTGGATCTGGACAGTAGACAAAGGAAAAGAGACAACTAAAGACCCCGGAGTGGTGAGGTTGGTCCCCAGGATAGAGCTGAGATGGGAAAAGATGAGGAAGAAAAGGAACAGCAGAAGCCTGGCTGGGTGTCCGGAGAATCTGAGGCCAGGAGACGGGAGTGGGGGAGAAAGGGAATCTTGGGGAGCTGTCACTGTCTGCTAGGAGGCACAAGGAGTGGTGATGGAGAGGAGGAGTGTTGGACCTTTGCTGGACCGTGAGACCATGTTTTCTCCTGTGGCATTTCCTCCAGCATCTGAGCCTTGATCTGGAAGTTCTCTGAAGTACTTTGTGACTGTGTTTCCATCTTTCTGTGACTGCCACGCACACACACAGACTGAGCCACGTGGGACCCCACTTACCTTTGAGCTAACTAATAAGGGTGAAGGCAGAATTGGAAGACCTGGGGACTGCAGGGTCAGACATAGGAATCCCCAGGACAAGGGTTAGGATTTGCTTCCATACAAGTCATAGACAAATGGTGAAAGAGGAAGCAGCCAGAAAGAAGCAGAGGCCGACCCAGGGAGGGTAAGGGCTCCTTCGTACATGTACTGAGCCAAGAGCAAGAGCTCTGGAGTCGGACAGCCCTGGAGGAGAGCGCCCGTTCTGCCCCTCTCTAGCAGGGTGGCTTCGCAAAGTCCTGTAAACTCTCTGAGCCTCCCTTTTCCCAGTGCAAGATGGGATGAAATATGGGGCTGATCATGGGACTACCCTCATTGGGCTGTTGCCAAGCTCGAGTGAACTTTCCACCAGGGCACTTGGCACACGGCCTAGAGCACAGAAAACGCCCAGCAGGTGCTCAGTGGTGTTACTATGGTTGACTTAGAGCTGTCTGAGCCTCAAGATGATTCTGCTTGAACATCTTTAAGGGGCCCCAAACTCAGACCTGCAAGTCAGAGGTCACACTTATGGGACCTGGAAGGTCATAAGATCTGTTTGGGACTCCCCTGAAGACAGATGGACTTAGGAAGAGTCTTTTTCCCTTGGTGCTGTGCTCTGTGGTACCAGGGTGGAGAATGGGGATGAAGAAGTTGGATTTTAGATGAGAAATCCACTGTATCTTTTCATGCTAGAAAAAAATGTAAATTAAAGCAATGGAAAAGATTGTTTGGACAATATTTGTGTCGCTAAAGATTGTTTAGCAAACGCTAAGAATGTGAGGGGTGAAGTATAATGCTATCAGAATTAAAAAATAGAATTCGAGGTAAAATGCCTTTTTAAAAAATGTGTCATTTTGATAAAATGAACAATTTCTCAAAAAAAAATAGATCAGATAACAGTTGGAGAGCATCAACTAGGTTAATAATATGACCGGTGCTTAAAAGAGAATGATTTGAATTTCAATAGGTTAAGAAAATTGATAAAATAGGGGCCCTGGATCACGTGCACCTGAATGTTTATAGCAGCAATGTCCACAACAGCCAAACTATGGAAAGAACCTAGATGTCCATCAACAGATAAATGGATAAAGAAGATGTGGTATATATACACAATGGAATACTATGCAGCTATCAAAAGAAACGCAATCTTGCCGTTTGCAATGACATGGATGGAACTGGAGGGTATTATGCTGAGCGAAATAAGTCAATCAGAGAAAGACAATTATCATATGATCTCTCTGATATGAGGAACTTGAGGGTCATGGTGGGGGGTCGTGGGAGGTAGGGAGGGAAAAATAATGAAACAAGATGGGATGGGGAAGGAGACAAACCATAAGAGACTTCTAATCTCATAAAACAAACTGAGGGTTACTGGGGGGTGGGAGGGTAGGGATAGGGTGGATGGGTTATGGACATTGGGGAGGGTTTGTGCTTTGGTGAATGCTGTGAAAGATGTAAGCCTGATGATTCACAGACCTGTACCCCTTGGGCAAAGAATAAAAATAAAATTAAAAAAAAAATAGGGGCCCTGGATGGCTCAGTTGGTTGGGCATCTGCCTTCAGCTCAGGTCATGATCTTGGGGTTGTGGGATCAAGCCCCACTTCGGGCTCCCTGCTCACAGGGAACTGCCTCTCCCTCTCTTCCCAGCTTCTGCTCTCTCTAGCTAACTCTTTCTCCCTTTCTCGTTAATTAATTAATTAATTAATTAATTAAATCTTTTAAAAAATTGATAAAATAATTAAATTCTTTTGCAAAACTTGACTCTTATGACCAAGAAGCAAGAGTCACATATTAAGCAAAGAATATTACATTGAGCAATCACACATTGTGTCTGAAAACGTATGCCTTCTCCAAACCAACATGACTCAAGCTTTGATCATTCTAAGAATGTTCGGCAGTTGTAAGCGTAACCTATGTTTTGTTAAATGGAAGATAAACACTTTCACAATTTTATTTCATTTTTGAAGGTCGAATCACCTTTTCCTTTTTTTAAAATTTTCTCTCTGATTGTGAGTTGACTCACCTTAAGGGCTTTTTCTCTGAGAGTTGTAGTCCTCAGAGAAGCAGGAACCCCGGCATGTACCATGAGCTGAGGTGTGAAAGTGAGATTTCTTTCTCCAGCAGAAGACCTCAAAGGGAAACAGGTCCCATCAACAACAGACACACGCCAGTGTTTTCAAGATGTGATGTCAAGAGTCAAAAGGGATTCCGCGTAGAGAAAACAGCTTCTGCATTTATGGAGTGTGGCTGAATGGGAGACAGTGGGCTTCAGAACACTTCTATTGTGTTCCCTGACTCTAGCTGTGCTTCTAAGGGGAAACTAAAATCAATAAAAACAATTACTGTGGGTGTGCACATGGGGACTGAGCCCCAGGTCTTTGTCCTCTGGGTCTTAGTCTCCAGGGAGGCCGAGTCACAGGAAGACTCAGGATGCTGAGCCACAGAGCAGGACCAGGGATGCTGTGGCTAGAAAAGAAGAGAGTGACTAATGACACTGAACCATTCCAAAACCCAGTATCAGGTTTTTGGGCTTGCAAGCCTCTGAGAGCTCAGGAAGGAGCAGCTTGAGGGCCTATAGGTGTGTGTGGAAACCACAGCTCTCCCTGACTGCCCAACCCTGGAGATGCAAGGTGGATGTAGGGCAAGGAGACGAGCATGATGGATGCAACTGAGCCTTCCTGCCCCCGCCCTGGGGCTCCCCTCCCCTGAGGGTCCTCACTGTCTCCTGCAGCCCCTCTCTGCAGGCAATGGAATTAAGGAAGGGCCCTAGTCACCCTTTGCGCTCTGACCTGAGAAAGGACACAGGCCGAGGCTC
>LNAC01001485.1:0-41467 GCA_002007465.1 Ailurus styani | reverse complement strand
CTGACAACTTAAAAAGTGTGCCCCTCTGGGCTGGTACAGCCTGTAGGACACAGCTTGTAAAGTGCGGTGAAGGTTGGATGTTGGCTCTCTCTCGTCTCTGCCTAGTGTGTTCATGCAGTGAACAACCTACTCAACTGTATGCTATGACCTTGAAAGGAAAACTGCCTTCTGGGCTCAGAACTGGGAGATATTCCAAACCAAAGGCAAATAAATACATTCCAAGTTTTAGTTAGATGCAGCACTGCCCATTGGGAAATCTGTTCTGTGCTTTAAAGGATGAATTCAAGAAAAAATGTAAAATGAGGAAGAAGGTTTGAACTCTAGATGGTCAAAAATAGAAGTATTCCATGGGCTAGTATAAGGTTCAATATGTCCCTATTGCATTTGTTCCATCACAAGTGAATGTATATCATCTAGCTTCTCCTGAGAAGGGGCCATTGGTCCACCCATACGGGGTTATCTGATGTCCAAATAATAGGATCAGCTGTGCCTTCGATGTGGGTGTCAGGAGATACCGAGGCCCCTAGGAAAAACCCACTCCCTATCGGGAGATGTTGGGCAGAGGGGACACAGGAGAAATTATTCCCTGTTGCTCTTTACCTAGCCTCTTAGTGGGAATAAAGCCTTGATTCAACATCTGTGAGGCTACAATTTCATTTGGACTAAGAGAGCACCCATTTCCATTAGGACATCACAGACCCTCAGGTTCACAGGAAGTCCTGGTAATACATAGGTACAAAAAGAGTCCTGATGGCCCTCCTTAACTTGCCAATGTAATGTATTTGAACTCTGCAGAGGAGATCTGCTCTGTCCTATAACCTGTAATTCTGTAATTGCAGCATGGGTAGGCCAAGATGAAGGCCAGTAATAGAAACATCAGCCCCTGTGGCCAAAAGTCCCTGAAAAGTATGACCCTGGATCATTAGCTCCATTTCAAGGCATTCTTGCCCTATTTTCTGAATCCAATAGGCAGCATCAGAGGAGCCAAAACCACAATCTTTCTGGGGTATTTTTTGTAAAACTGTTCCTTGTAGAGTAAGAGGAAGAATAACCAATTGGGCAAGTTTCATGTCTGCGGAAATAGTAACAATATGGTTAGGAGCATGAACCGTGACCTTAATTTCACCAGTACAATCAGAGTCAGTGACTCCAGAGAGAACAAAAAATCCCTTCAAGGTCAGGCTGCTGCATCCTAAAAGCAAACCAACAGTATCAGAAGGAAGTGGTCTAAAAATTCCAGTAGGAATGGCTTGGGGACCCATTTCAGGGATTAATATGAAGTGGGTGGAAGGGCTGAGGTCCAGTCCTCCACTTTCTTTGGTAGCCCAGGACAACTGAGATATTCCAGGCTGCAGGGGGCGGAATCTGTGGTGGATACACAGACATTTCCCCCACTGTTCAACAGGGCTGGGGCTGGCCCCAAGATCCGATTCCCAGAGTTCAAAACCCTCTGCAGTATACTTAGATTTACATTCATTTGCCCAATGTTTCCCTCACCCACAATGAGGGCAGAGGCCAGGGGCCTCCCTGTGGGAACAGAGGCAAGCACAGGAACAGTAGCAGAAGCAAAACAATTTTGAGTTGGGCACCTGGGTGGCTCAGTGGGTTAAAACCTCTGCCTTCAGCTCAGGTCAGGATCTCAGGGTCCTGGGATCAAGCCCTGCATCAGGCTCTCTGCTCAGCAGGGAGCCTGCTTCCTCCTCTCTCTCTGTCTGCCTCTCTGCCTACTTGTGATCTCCCTCTCTCTGTGTCAAATAAATAAATAAAATCTTAAAAAACAAACAAAACAAAAAAAAAAACAATTTTGAGCAAGATGTCCTGGAGCCCCACATCTATAGCAAGTTTGGACAGATGCTTGCTTACTTGCCAAACGAGGGTCTCTTTTGTTTTGTTTACTAAGTTGTTTATAAAAACGTGGGCCCGGTTGGATGCCTTGCATGGCAGCAGCAAATGCCACTCCCTGCATACAAGGAGGTCCACTCTCAGCACACAACCTGATTGAATCTGACAATCACCTTTCTTTCTACAGGGCCCTATAGCAGTCTGGCAAGCAGCATTAGCATTTTCATAGGCCAATTGTTTTACTAAAATCATGTCTGCTTCTCCATTTACTACCAAAAGGACCAACAGCCTTCCAGAGGCAAGGAACAAAATCCTGGTAAGTCTCCTCTGGTCCCTGTCTAATTTTACTCAATTCTTCCATCTTTTGGCCAGAGTCAGGCAGTGCCTCCATGCTTGTGTGGCTAGGTGATTAATTTGGTGATAAGCAGCAGCTGGATGCGTGAGCTGGGAATCCATAGGTGCATACTGACCCTTTCCTACCAACATATCAAAAGTTATAGGAGTATTATGTCGTGGATTCCATTCAGCTTGCTCAGAAGCTTGATCAGAATAGTCTGATTTCCATAATAAATAGTCTCCCCAGGAGAGGCAGGCAGGAGCAATAGATTGCCAGTCATTAGGAGGAATAACCTCAGTAGCCAGGGTATCCACTAAAGTAAAAGTAAAAGGAGCTATAGGGCTGAACTGAGTGCAGGCAGTCTTTAATTCCTTAAGAGTGGTAAAAGGTAGCAGTTGATGATCTGGAATAATCTGACTTTGAACGTCCACAGGGTCCATGACAGGGAAGCAGCTAAACCTCATGATCTCCTCCCCATATTCCTGTGCCTGCAAAAGTACTCGCTGTGAAAGAGACTGGACCAGAGCATTGGGACAAGCTCCAGCCAAGGGTATGGGGGCAGGAGAAGGAGGCCAAGATGGGCGAGCAGGCGCTGGAGGGCGGCGGGAGGGTGTAGAGGGAGCAGCAGTAATGGCTAATTTAGAAAAGGCAGCAAAAGCCTCATCGCTGTCCTCCTCCTCCGTATCAGACAGAGGAGGAGATTCCTTTCATTTTTCAAGCTTCCTTTCCTCATTCTCTAATTCTCCTTGGAATTCCTCTGGCAGAGGCTCCTCCTTTACCATTGGCTCCGGAGGAGCGGAGCGGTCCCTTTGAGCCTCTGCGGAAATCTTGACTGGAACATTGAAAGGCGGTTTGTGCTTTTCATGCATCTCGGATCAAGACAATCATGGACCAAGCTCCACAAGGGGAAGGTGTCTACTGGCACATGCAAGGAGCCCTGAACAGTAGAATGAGCTCGCAAACAGTGTCCAACCTTTTCCCAAGTAGCTGAATTAACTGCCCTCCTCTGGAAACCAGGGACAAACATCCTGGACATGTTGCAAAAAACGTTCCAGTTGTGAAGTGTGTACCCTACAGCCTCGAGCCTCAAGCATAGATCTCAACATATGTACAAAAAGCTCTCTTTCCTTGGAGCTTAACTATCCCATAATTTATTACTCCCGACTAAATCTCTCCCCCATAATAAGAACTTACTGCGTGCACCCAGGGAGTTCCCTGCCGGTTCACTTTCACTTTAAAGGTGTGTTCTTCTCTGGTCCCTGTTCGGGCACCACTTGTCGGGACCACCAGGAGAAGTGCCAGGGAAGACCCAGAGAGAATGGTGGGGGATTAAGAGAAACCAGAGACGGAACGCTGGGATCGGGAGCTCTCCATGGGCAGATGACCCAGTGGAGCCCCAACATGCATGAGAGACTTTATTTTATAGTTCAATCACAAAAATGTTTGTTTATCAAGGAGCTCGAGGTCGGAGGACCACAAGTCCCACGTGACTGCCTTGCTTCAAAATAAGAGTTTCCTCTGTGTATTTACAGAGGAGCTCAAGAACTGTCTCTGCTCATGTAAGCCCAGTGAAGTAGTGAGTGAACTGCAGGGATTGCAGGAGCTAGCCCCTGGCAAAACTGCCTTGACTTCAAGGACCTTGTCAGCTTGCAGTTAGTTCTCCACATGAATGCACCATCCGGATGGAGCTCGGACAATCCAACACCGTCAGAGGCCTTTCGGCTTTACCCTCTTCGAGAAAGCAGGTGTGAATAAATCATTCTGAAGATTATCTTTAATGCAACATTTATTTCATCCATCTGAAGCACTTTTCAAAGGGCAGTGTTTCTCCTCTCGTGTTTCTTGTTTTGCGCTTTGGCCTGGTCAGAGCCTCAGAGGGACACCCGTGATGGGAAACGGGCCTACACTGCCTGCAAACCCGACAAGGAGGTGCAGACTTGGAACCACCAGCATCGGCAAACACACACAGGAAGGGGTAAAGACTGACGCTGCAGAGGTGGGAGGGGGGGTGGGGGGAAGCCACAGCTGTTCTGTGGTCGTGCAGAGTGCAGGTTTCCTCTCCATTTCAAATCTGATACTTTGGGCACCTGGGTGGCTCAGTGGGTTAAAGCCTCTACCTTCAGCTCAGGTCATGATCTCAGGGTCCTGGGATCCAGGCCCACATCGGGCTCCCTGCTCGGCAAGGAGCCTACTTCCTCCTCTCTCTCTCTCTCTCTGCCTGCCTCTCAGCCTACTTGTGATCTCTCTCTCTGTCAAATAAATAAATAAAATCTTAAAACAACAACAACAACAACAAATCCGATACTTCGGCAATCCAAAATCCAACAATCCTTTAAAAAAAAATCCAGCAATCTTGAGAGATTTTCTTGTGAAATCAGTTTCCAAACCTCTCAGGGTCTCCTCCTTTAAATTTTATCTTTATAACCATTGCACAAGAAATCTTTCCTAATGTCCACGTGTCTGAGGCTTGCAGAGCGTCGGGTGTCTCACTGGTAAAGAAAGCAGCATGCAGAACCTTGGGAAGTGAGCCAACCTGAAGTAGAGTTCATGGCCCCCCCGTGAGAAGCAGGACAACCACTGTTTCTTTTCTTTTCCTTTACTTGTTTGCCCAACTTTCTGTTTTGAATATTTTCAAAGGAGCAGAAGAATTATAAAGAGCAATGACAAACATCTGTAAGTCAGGGGTCAGCAAACTCCAGCCTCTGGCCTGTTTTCGCATGACCCGTGAGCTAACAATGGCTTTTATATTTTGAAGTGGCTGAAAAAAAAAAATGAAGAGGGGATTAAAGTTTCATAACAGGGCGCCTGGGTGGCTCAGTGGGTTAAAGCCGCTGCCTTCGGCTCAGGTCATGATCCCAGGGTCCTGGGATCGGGGCCCACATCTGGCTCTCTGCTCAGCAGGGAGCCTGCTTCCTCCTCTCTCCTCTCTCTCTGCCTGCCTCTCTGCCTACTTGTAATCTCTCTCTGTGTGTCAAATGAATAAATAAAATCTTTTAAAAAAATAAAATAAAAAAAAATAAAGTTTCATAACACAGGAGCCTGATCACACAGTCGCTGAGTGAAGGTCGCTCACAGGCAGGCGCCCCGTCTAGGGCTGCTCTCGGTACAACAGCAGAGCTGCATAGTAGCCAGGGGTCCGGGTGCACAGACACCAAACTGTTGACTATATGACCCGTTACAGAAAGTCTGCCGACCTCTGACCTAGTGCCATCACCTGTTACTACTTTGCCCCATTTGTTTTCCCTCCCTCTTGCTGCAGCATTTGTGCTGGTCTGGATCCTTCGCCCTAAATGCTTTGTGTCCGCCTCACTTTCTTAAGCCCAAGGGGGGGAATGACAGGCCTAGGCTGAGGAGACATAAGATAATATGAAGTATTTAGCACACAGTGCTTGGCACTTACACAAAACTTAAGGAAAAGATCCAATATAAAGTTCTGGCATTGTCCACCAAGGTGATTGCCGAAACTCCTAACCTGAAAATTGTGAGTCTTGGCAGTTTCCTGAAAGCCTGGTTCCCGAACTCTGGAAGCCAGCTTTCCCTCAGAAAGAGCTTCTTACCCCAGGAAAAAAAAAAGAAAAAGGCTCAGGGAGAGCTCATTTTTTCCACAGCTTGTGGCTTGGCTGAGTCAACTTCTGCCTTTCCCTGAGTCACAAATTTTTCCTCTTATTTGGAGGAGCAGGCCCTCCGCCCAGGTCTTCTCCACCCACAGCTGGTCCCTGTTGGGAAGGGGCGGACAGAGATGAGCCGAGTCTCTGCTGTCTTCACCAGGAGACACAGAATGTCAGCGTTGGAACCAAGGACAGAGGAGGAGACGGAGGCCCCAGTGGGTCCTGGACCAGCAGTGAGACAAGGCTAGTTGGGATCTCCCACCTCCAGACCAATGGGTGTATCTCCTCCCTCCGGTTTCCCAGAACCATGGAAAGGCCTCCCTTTCCTGGACACCTGCTGTGTGCCAGTGCAGTGTGAGGTGGCAGGGTGCTGTCTCAAACTGGACAGCCCTGCCTTTAAAGGCTTTCTGGCTCCCTTCCATGGCCCCCTCACTGCAGGCAGGGCCTACTTTCCCCACGAAGCCCCTCTTGCTAGGGAGGCGGGTGACCTGGTCCTGAAGCAGTCATGGAACATGGCCTTGAAGGCTCAGCTCAGTGTCCCCCTCCAGCCCTCCCACCCCCCGGCAACAAGCAGGGTGTACACTTGGGATGGCATTTCCCAGTGTCTCAGTGTCCCAACCGACCTGCCTGGTTCTACATCAGCCTCTGGGATGGCTGGGGCTTGTGTCCTTCTCCTCTGATGGTGTAGAGTCCCAGCTGTGCCTCAGGACTCCTCAGTACACATGCTTAATCAACCGGAAGCACATAAATGGGTAAAGTGGGGCAAGAGGGAAACCACAGAGTGAGGTGAGACTGTCGTGAATGGGGTCATGTGCCCAGTCTGAAAGGGACAGTTCCACAAGCAGATGGGGGACCGTGTTTTCAAATCCTCTGATTTACGAGAAGGTGGAAATCCTGAATTTTATGTGAAAGCTTGCAGTATGAAGGTTGGCAGTGCATTTTATACGTGTTTACTTCTCGGAGGCCGTGGCTGCTGTGGGACACTCAGTAAGCACTGTCTGTCCTTCTGTGGAGGAAACAGCACAAAGGTGGTGGAGGGGGGCTCGTGGCAGTGGTGGGGAGGGGGGCTCCTCAAGGCCACACTGGTGGCCCTCTCACTCGCCAACAACCTCCACCACTCTTCTCTCTGCCTCTCCCTCCCTTCTCCTCCCATGCCTCCTCCCCTTCCCTTCTTATCCCATGTCCTGGCCTCACTCCACCTGGGCTGGGAGAGGCCCGTCCCCACCTCACAGGTTCTGCCTGCACCGCCCAGGAGGGCAGGTCACCCCTGCTCAGCTCAGACCTCCTGGCTGCAGCCTCCAGGTGGGATCAGCTCTTGCTCCTGCTGCTGTCTCTGGCCGTGGTCCTGGCCAGCAGACACTGCACTGGCTGGAGCCAGCTCCTCTCCAAAGAGCCCAGCAACTCCCCTATTTGGCAAGGAAACTGCATCCGTGGGAAGGACAGTGACCGCATTTCTACTAAGTGCTCAACTCAGTTCTCAGCACTGGATATAAAGGAACAAGATCAATATAGTCCAGTCCGTCGGGCTCACTGCCTAGGTGAGGGAGACAAGCCATGAACACATAAACAAGTCCCTGAACAAGATGACTTCGGATTGGAGAAATACTTTACAAGATAGTAAAACTGGGCGAGGTGGTTGAGGGTGGGGGGCTGGAGGAGGGGAGCTGCTTTGCGTGGTCAGGGAAGCCTCTGAGGACATGGCAGTGTGAGCTGAGACTTGAATGCCCAAAATGCAGCCATGGGAAGATCTGGAGGCAAGGGACGTGCAAAGGCCCAGAGGTGGGAACGATCTTGGCGTTTTGAGGAACAGGAGGAAGCCAGTGTGAGATGAAGTGCAGGGAGGGGACCAGAGGGAGGTTGGGACAGGCCTCCTGGAGTGGTGAGGCCAGGAACTTCATTCCAGTGTCCCAAGAGGCAGGGGAGGGTCCTGGTGGGGTGGCAGTGGAACCTGCTGGGAATGTGGGAGGGTGTGATGAGAGCACGGAGTCCACTAAACTGGACTCTCCTTCAGTGCAGGTTTGAAACTTTCCGCTAGCAGAAGTTTAAAATATAAAAAGGATTAAGTGCTGCGGGTTTTTAAGTTTATGATTATTAGCTTCTCGGTTGCGGAGAGGAGATGATTGAGTCAGCGAGCAGCAGCGAGGCTCCCCAGAGGCAGCACAAGGCACAGTAATTCCAAGGCCTCCCTTAGGAGTCCGGCCAGGATGGTCTCCAGCGAGGTGCGAGCAGGCAGGGTGCGGAGCTGCGGCGGGCGCCGGGGTAACTGGGCAGGGGCTGGGGGAGTCAGACTGGGGAACCAGCCCCGGGAGGTCCCGAAAAGTAACTTGGTCTAAGTCCTGCCGGTGGAGGCTGCTCACCGGGGGCCTATTCTAACTCTGGGGGCTCCGCCTGCCTGCACTTCCCGGGCACTCCTGCACCCGGAGTCAGGAGCCCAGGCTCCGCCCCCGCCCGCGCACCGGGGCTCCGATTGGCGGAGCCGCCGCGAGGGGCGTGTAAGGCGAGAGCGTGAGAGTGGATGCGCTGGTGGCGCGGGGGACGCCCAGACCTCTACCAGGGAACCGGGTGGTCAGGAGCTAACTAGAGGAGAGGTGTGGGGCGCAGGCGCGCAGGGACCCGGCGGAGGAGGTAAGGGCCCCGGGCCGGACAGGGACAAGCAAGCCGGCGGGTTACCTGCCCACCATCTCCAGTCTCCTGGGACTGCCCTGTCGAGGTGGCTCTGGGGCTTTGCAGCGACAGGCACGCAGCAAGGGCCACCTCGGACTCTGATCCGGAGCAGAAGCGCGGAGAAGGGCGCTTACTGCTGGCTGGGGGTGCAGAAGGCAAGGTAGAGGCTGCAAGGGTTCCAGGGAAAGTAGGGTGAGCACAGCTAAGGGAGCTCAGGGGTCAAGGCCGTTTCCCAGGGATAGGGGACATGTGAACTGAGGAGGTCCTAAGGAGCAGGTGAGTGCTGTCCCCTGGGGCAGCAGAGATCTCCACAAGAGCCCTGGCCTGATGCCTCCTTTGGGGGCCTCACTTCTTGGTCGCAGTTTTCTGGGTCTGCACAAGTGAGCAGAGTCAGCTGCCCCAGAGGACCCTGGAGGTGGGGGGAGGGTGGCAGTGATCCAGGAAAAACATTATTAGGGTTCGAACCAAATGGTCAACAAAGATTTCTTGAGACATCTTTGGTGCAAAAGGGCAATTTTATTAAAGCACGGAGACAGGACCCCTGGGCAGAAAGAGCTGCACCAGGGTCATGAGGAGTGACTCATTATATACCCCCACGTTGGGAGGGAGTTAGGGATAGAGTAAGTCTCTAAAGAATTTTGGAAGCAAGGTTTCCAGGACCTTGAGAAGGCTAACTGTTGTTGGGAAAAGGTCATTTATTACCGTCTAATAAAACCTTAGTCATGAGACCCTTCAAAATGTATATCTGCGGGTCATATGCTTGGGGGATGATTGCTAACATGGAGTTTTAGGAGTTTAAGATAAAGGAAGTTTCCAAAGGAATTTTTATATGTTAAAGTAGACTTACAGGATGCCAGGGTGGGGTTGGGGTGGGGGTTCAGGCTAGGATTGCCTTTTGCCCTTAGCAAAGTATTAACATGGAGGCAGTTGAGTCCCGAGAGGAATGTCAGTCTGCCTGTTTCAAGGACTTGTCAATGGGCTGTAGGTAGTAAGGAAATTTAATATTTTTTCCTCTGCCTTTGTTTCCCACATCAGCAGTGCTTTCTGGGTGGCCTTGATCCTCTCTGTCCTCTCTCACTGTGGAACAGCCTGGCCCCTGACACTTTGGAGTTTGTGACTTTTGGTAGGAGTTGTCAAAGGAAATGGCTAGGCTTCATCTCCCATTTCACAGAGGAAGCACTAAGGCAGGGCCACGGAGCTAGCAGTTCCTTCCTAACCTGGAATCAGCTGGAATCTCCTTCCTTTCTCTCTCCCTGAACACTGATGGGTTAAGCAGGGCAGTGGTGTCTTCAGGCCCCTTTACAGGGGGAACAGGAAGTGTCCAAAGTTTCCAGAAAGTTCCAAAGTTTGGAGGCCCTCTGAGCCTCCATCACCACAGTGCAAGGAAAATACTCGTTCACAATCTGAATAAAGCTCTTATCTCACTGCAGAGGGTGAAAAGCCAGGGGGGAGGGAAGGATCATTGCTGGGGTCATTCTGTGCCAAGTTTACACTTAGTACTGGGCTTAGTCCCGGGCACATAATTTCCACTGGGGTCTGTGCAGGCTGAGAGATGACCCTGACTTTGGCCTGTATCCCTGCACATGTCAGCCCTCAGGGCTGCTAAGGCAGGAGTGGAGGCAGCCCAGCTGAACTAAGGGACCTGTCCTGGCCACGCCGAAAGGATCCCTGAGTTGGGATACAGGGGGCAGGGATCAGATATTTGGAGAGGGACCCTGCCCTCTGGACTTGAGATTTTCTGATCTGACCTTGGTCAAGAACAGCCTTCTTGGAGTTGGGCTTCCCCATCATTCTGCTGTGACCTTTCCCATGGATGTCTTTGGTGGACGAAGCTCTCACTTCTCTTAGGTGCATGATAGGGCTGGCACTGCTGTGTCCGCAGGACATAGGTATATATGGTTTAGCAGATGCTGCCCGAGAGTTCCCTGCAGTGGTTAAACCAGGTTGCACCCCCTCAGCAGAGGAGGCTGCAGGTGCTCCCCTCCTCAGCAGTACCGGGCACTGTGGCGCTCTCTCACTGCAGTGACTCTGGAGGGTCACTTGGAATGAGGGCTCAGCCACCATCCTGACTCTGGAGCTCCCCTCACTGGGCTGGCGGGAGACAGCCTTTCCTCCAGCCCGGGGAGAGGCAGGGGTGGAAGACTGAGGTGGTGCAGGTATTCAGCCTGCTCTGCATGCAGGTGAGAGGGAAAATGGAACCTGAGAAAACCTGCCCACCGCCTTTACTTTTCTTCCCTCCTTCCACGAGTGTTTACTGAGCACCGAAAGCACTGGGGCCACAGCTGTTAAGCAAATGAACAACCCCCACCCCCCCCGTGGAGCTCGCACTACTGAAGAGAGAAAGATCACAAACACAACTGAAAAGGGTAGTATACTCTCTCATATCTCTGGGGTGTTTTCCAGCACGAGAAAGCTGCCCAATCCAGTGGGGCACACAGTGGAAATGCTGGTGCCTGCCCCTCGTTAGCTCAGCTCCCTCAATGTGCCTTTATCCATTTGTTTTCTGAAAAGATGACCTCTTTGCTCTTCTTGACGTAGGTCCTCTCTGGGGGTGGGGTGGGAATAAGCATATAATGGAGGGCGTTACAAGGACTGAGTGCTACTGACAATGCAGAGAGGGGGGCAGTGAGGCCTGGGGTGGCTATAATCTCAGAGCAAGTGGTCAGGCAAGGCGTCACTGAAGAGGTAAACTTGAGTCAAGCCCTGAAGGAAATGAGGCAGATATCCTGGAGAAGAACAGCCAAGGCAGAGGAAGCAACAAGTGCAAATGCCCTGGGGTGAGGATGTCCCCAGCCTGATGATGGAGCTGGGAGAGGCCCGTGTGGCCGACAGAGCAAGAGAGGGGAGAACAGCCGGAGATGACGGAGAGGCAGGGTAGATGAGAAGGGCCTGGTTTGTTGTAATGTTTGAGTGGGGAGTCTGGGTACCAGGAGCTCAGTTTCCATATAGAGCTGGAGACCAATTGAGCAGTTATGCAGGAGGGAATAAAGCCAGGAAGAAAGTCTGAGTGGACAAGCACTGCGTGGGACCAGAGCCCCACAGGAGACGGTGGACACGGGAGCAGCAGGGGTGGAGAAGGAGGAGCAGCCGGCCAGGCAGGAAGAGGGCCGGGACAGTACACCAGCAGCAGTGGGCATAAGGGAGCAGCTTGCCAGACGCTGCCCAGGTAATGGTCGGGTGGCAGGAGGACCAAGAACAAGCCTGGGTTCAGTAACGTGACGTCATGTCCAGTGGTCGCCTACAAGGCAGCCACTGTGATAGGAGACCATTTAGTGGGGTGGTAGAAACAGGGACCTGCCAGAATCCACCCAGCGAATGGGAGCCAAACTGGCGAAGTCATTTGAGGAATTTCACTGCAAGGGGAAAGAGAGAAATGGAGCAGTGTCTAGAGATGGAAAGTTGTGTTTTGTTTTGTTTTGTTTTTAAGATTTTATTTATTTGAGAAAGAGTGTGAGAGAGAGAGCAAGAGAAGGGGCAGGGGGAGGGACAGAAGGAGAAGCAGGCTCCCCACTGAGCTGGGAGCCACTACTGTGTTCACTCTCAAGACTGGAATCATGACCTGAGCCAAATGCAGGGGCTTAATCCACTGAGCCACCCAGGCACCCCTGAAAGAGTTGCTTTTTAGGGGCGCCTGGGTGGCTCAGTGGGTTGAGCCTCTGCCTTCGGCCCAGGTCATGATCCCAGGGTTCTGGGATCGAGCCCCTCATCAGGCTCTCTGCTCCCCCCCTCCCTCAGCCTGCCTCTCTGCCTGCTTGTGATCTCTCTCTCTCTCTCTCTCTCTCTCTCTCTCTCTCTCTGTCAAAAAAATAAGTAAAATCTTAAAAAAAAAAAGTTGCTTTTTAAAGAGCTTTATAGGGATATAATTCTTATCCCATAAAATCCATCTGCCCTTTTAAGTTTGCCATTCAGTGATTGCGCATATTTATTAGATTTATTTATAAGATTGTGCACCCATCCCACTATCTAATTCCAGGGGATTTTCACCACCCAAAACAGAAACCCCACTGCCCATTCTCTCTTCCCCTAGCCCCTGACCACCACCCATCTGCCTTCAGTCTCTATTGGTTTGCCTATTCTGACATTTCATGCAAGTGGAATCATACAATATGTGGTCCTTTGTGACTGGCTTCTTCCACTTAGCATCTTTCCAATTTCCCTTATGTTGTAGTGTGTATCCATATATAATTCCTTTTTTTAGCTAAATGATATCCCCTTGCATATTATATACAATGTATAGACTGCATCTTGTTTATCCATTCATTAGATGATGGGCATCTAGGTTGTGAACACTTTCTGGCTGTTAAGAATAATGCTGCTAACGGATATCCATATACAAGTTTTTGTGTGGACTTGTTTTCTGTTCTCTGCAGCATATACCTAAGACTGCAATTACTCGGTCCTATCGTAACTCTATGCTTAATATTTTGAGGAGCTGCCAAACTGTTTTACAAAGTGGCTACACCATTTTACGTTCCCACAAGCAATGTATAAAAGCTCCAATTTCTTCCCAATGGCAGCAACACCTGTCATTGCATTTTCTATTTTAGCCATCAAAGTAGGGGAGAAACAGCATCTCACTGTGGTTTTGATGACTAATGATGTTAAACAACTTCTCATGCGCTTATTGGCCATCTGAATGTCATTTTTAAATTATCTATGTGAATCCATTGCCCATTTTTGAACTGGATTGTTTGTCTCTTTATTGTTGAGCTGTGAGAGTTCTTTATATATTCTAGATACTAGTCCTTTATCAGATACCTGATTTGTAATTTTCTCCCATCCTGAATTTTTTTTTTCACTTTCATGGTGGTGTCCTTTGAAGCACAAAAATTTTTAATCTTGGTGAAGTCCCTATTTTTTTGGTCATTTGTGTTTTTGTGTTATCTCTAAGAAACCATTGCTTCATACAAGGTCAAAAAGAATTATTCCTGTTTTCATCTAAGAAATTATCTATTTGAGTTAATTCTTTATATGGTATAAGATAGGGGATTGTCCAACTTCACTTTTTTGCATGTGGTTATACACCTGTCCCAGAAACATCTGTTGAAAGACAATTACTCCCCGTGGAATTATTCCAATAACTTGCTGAAATTTTTCTTGTTTTTTACTATGGGAGAAATAAAACAGGGTGCGTGCTGCTGGACCACACCCTGCGCAGAGCTGGGAATGGTGATGAAGGGGAAGGAGAATGGCTGGAGCGGCCTCCAGAGGGAGAGGGGCGCCCAGTGGGGGGGCTGGCTTCATCAAGATCAAGGTCAGTGTGCAGTACCAGGAGGAGAGATGGGCACAGATGTCAGCAGTGAACTTTCTCTCCTTTCCACAGTGACAAAGGCACCAAATCAGCACTGCAGAGAAGCAGAGGATGAGGGTTTAGAGTTGGAGGAAAAGGCTGGTGGGAGTGGAAGTAGGCATGGAAAATGTAGGATGTTTGCCAGCAACATTGCCGCCCACCCTGAGCTTAGTGTTGATGAACTGAAACTAGTGCAGTGGGAGAGAGTGGAGGGATCCACAGCCTCTGAGGGCTCTCTGTGCTGGGGTGTGAGGTTCTTGGTGACTGCGGCAAGCATACCTCTCCTGCCCATGATCAGGGTCATTCCAAGGAGGAGGTCTTTACTGGTGCAGAGGCCAGCTTGTCCTCTCAACACAGGAAGAAGATGCCATTGCTCCTAAATCTAATTAGAGAGTGTGGGGAGGGCTGCACCAGTAAGTCCTCAACTCTCCCAATGCCCCATCTCTCTCAATGGGTTTGGGCTGCCACAACAAAGTACCAAAGACTGGGTACGTAACTAACAATGGACTTGTACTTAACAATGGACATTTACTGCTCCCAGTCTGGAGGCTGGGAGCCCCAGAAGAGGTTGTCAGCATGGTTGGGTTCTGATGGGAGCCCTTGCTTGCAGACAGCTGTCCCCTACTCTGTCCTGACAAGGCAGAGAGATAGTGAATGAGGTCTCTAGTGTCTCTTCTCATAAAGGCACTAATCCCTTTTCGGGGTTCCCACCAGGGCCTCATGTACCCTCATGACCTCCCAAAGGCCCCAGAACTAAATGCCATCACACTACACTGGGGTTTGGGTTTCAGCATATGAATTTGGGGCACCCACAATTCCATCCACAACACCATCCAATCTGCTCTTGACCTCCAAGAAGCCCAGATGCTGAACTTCACAACAGAGAAGGGACAGAAAGAGGTTCCAGGCCCTTACAGGGAGATGTCTGCATCACTGGCAACCCACGTGGAAAAGAAAACTCTTTCATCTTTACATTTTCTATCACATATCTTACAGAGTTGTGAGACCTGATATGGTAGCCACTGGCCACACGTGGCTTGACAGGTGGCTAGTCAGAATGAAGGTGTGCTGCAAGTGCAAAACATACACATCAGGTTTCAAAGACTTAATATTTTTTAAAAAGGAAAAGATATCAATAATCATTTATATAAATTACATGTTGAAATGATAATATGTTGGGATAATGGGTTAAGTTATATTATTAAATGAATTTCATCTGTTCTTACTTTTTAAAATGTGGTTACTAGAAAATCTGAAATTATACATGTGGTTCACATTTGTGGCTTGTATGAGATTCTGTTAGAGAGATGCTGGAGAGAGATCCCCACATCGGAAACAGCCCCCAGCATGGCAGGCCCTCCAGCCGTGGTCCATAGGCGCCTGTGCTGCCGCCTGGGGATGAGCCTTACAAATGCCTGTTGCAGGGGGGCCATGCCTCAGAGGAGGTGGGACCCTGGGGAAGGCTCATGAGAACAGAGCCTTGTGGGGACACAGCCTGGAGCCCTGTCCAGGCGGCCTTGGACAGTCCTGGGAGGAAGCCTCAGGGAGCTGGGGACAAGTCTGGCTCTTGTTTGGTTTAGGGACAGGAAAGTAACACCCATTTTCCAACACTAGAGTCACCCCAGGCACAAGATTCCCACACCCGGAGATTGTTGGCTGCCTCCTCTGCATCCTCTGAACCCTGGTCTCATTGCCCGGGAAGCCTGTAGGGTCCCCAGCACCTGTTACAATTGGTCTTCCTCTTAATCCCCCCCTCGCATGCAGGTACGTGTGAGATTGCTGTAAGGTAAATAATGTGTGTGGAGCAGTTTTACTGAATTTCACACACCCGTCCCCGTTTACTACTTATTAAAATCGGCCATGATATTGCACAAAGGCAGTTTGACTCTGTCCCTGGTGCTCAGCGCTGGGCTGGCTCCCTTCTCTCCGGCTGCTGTGAACAGCAGTGCTATGACTGTCTCTATCTTCTTCCCACTTGAAGTATTTTATTGGAATCTTTCCCTCAAAGTGAAATGTGTTGGCTGGAAAGTATATACAGTTTTATGGTTCCTGGGACCTTTTTTCTTCAAATCAGCCTCCCAGCGGAAGGCATCACCACGTACGGTCTCCAGTGCCCCATGGTGCGTGCGCCTGCGCCCCATTCAGGAGTCTTCCTCCGGCCACGCCAGTTCTGGGATTGAACATTTGTTTTTATTTTTACCAATTGATTGTTACATACCAGATACTGCCTGGGTATTATCCTGGCATTTTCTCCATTGCAAATGAAAATGAGTAAAGTCCTTCCGTGAAAATTTACACAAATTAAAGGAACAGCACCACCATCTCCCTAGTCTAGAGAAACACTTCTCGGCCCCCCCTTCTGTGTGAGGTGTAGACAAGACCTGGCATTTCTTAACTGCCATATGTTGATTGTTCAGGATTGAGGCACATTCTGGTTTATATGCAAAAAAGTTCACAGGAGATGAGGCTGATGTTCTGTTCATGGCTTGTTAAAACCTCAGGAAGACACCAGCTCCTCTCCCCAGGAAACTCATAAAAAGCCTCCTTGTGGAGCCACATCCTGGCTGGCAGGTGACCCAGGAAGGCAGGGAGGGAAAGAGAGAAGATGCCCCTACTTGACCACTAGATGGCACCTCTCAATAATTAATGGGGGGAGGATCACTTCCTTCCAAACCTGGAGCGCTAACCCCCGCCCCCTGCATTGCAACACACCCAGTCATGTTTACTTCCAAGCCGGATGTCTCAAAAAACAGAGAAATAAAAAAGTTCATGTCAACACCCAAAGCAGGTTAATAACTGGCACAGAAAAGTTGGTTTCTTTTTATAATTAGTGGGTCCTCCCACCAAGGCTTCCTCCTCAGCTGCCTCCTTGCCCTGCTGGCAGCCCCCTGCTGTGTCCTGGCCACCCTACTGCCACAGTCCAGCCAGCCACACAGGGCCAGCCCGAGGGGACCAGCCCACAGCCAGCCCTCTGCTCAAGCCGGGACCCCTCACCCTCTGCTGGGAATCAGCCATGGGGGCCCAGAGGGCTTTCAACACCACCTGGGAAGATGGACACCAGCAGGTGACCCTGGCCTTGTCACCCCCACTAGCAAAGTAAAACTAATCAACCAAGATGTCAGTAATTACCCTCAAATCAATAAAGATTTAAGACATTATCATCCTGGGGGACTGGGTGGCTCAGTTGGGTTAAGCATTTGCCTTCAGCTTAGTTAGCAGGGAGTTTGCTTCTCTCTCTGTCCCTCCCCCAGCCTTGTGCTCGCTCTCTCTCTCTCTCTCTCTCTCTGTCTCTCACAGAAATAAATAAATAAAATCTGCAACAAAACATAAAAGGCACTATCATCCTATTTCTTGGTGAGGATGCAGTGAGATGTGTACCTCAAACCCTGTGTCAGGAAGAGCAAGTTATCAATGGTGACAAGCTAGGATGAATTTTGACTGAATTTAACAAGCTTAAAAAATATTACATACTTTTAATCCAGCAATTTCACCTTGAGGCATCTATCTCAAAGACTATCCTAGAGTAAAGTACAAGCAAATGTTAACACAAAACTGTTCACTGCAGCAATGAAAACCACATCAGGGATAGGGCTAAATATGATGGAATATTATACAACCAGGAAACATAGTTACAAGGAATTTAAACTACATCACAAATGTTATTAAATGTTGATTGGTAAAAGCATTCAAAGAGGTCTAAACAGGAAGAACGTAAATATGCTGGAAAGGCACATACACAGCATTAAAAGGTTTGTATGAAACATACCAAATGTGTTAAGAGTGATATTATGGGTGGTAAAATTTGTCATGCTTTCACTAGCCTTTTCTGGATGGATTGTTCTATACTTTCATCAATAAACATTACTGACAAATAAAAGAAAATGAATGGTTTTCAAAGACTATGTAAAAGCTGAGTTAAGGCAGGCACAAGAAATCAGTACAGTGGCTGCCTCTGGGGAGGGCCTGGGGCAGAGTTCATACTGGAGGAAGCCTTGATTTCCATTTGTACCGTCTGGAGTCTTCAAAAGTACCAGGCTGGTATTACCTATTGAAAAATAAATAAATGAAGATTTTTGCCAAGGAGACACAGAAATAAGAATACTAAAACCAAGAAGCCAAGAGCAGAGCCTGAGGGGAAAGCCAGGAAGGTGCTCTCACCTCCTAGAGGAGATAAGACTTGAAGTCTGGCCTGCCCTCTCAGGCCCAGCACTCACCACAGTCACCCCAGGACCCAGCTAGTCCAGGCCGACTTCACTCAGCAAGACCTGTTCTGTCTGACCCGAAACTGCTCAGGAGTTGGGTCAGGGCTTTTCCCAGGAATAAAGGCAGGCAGGCCAGGGGAGGGACTTCAGTGGACAACAGGGCAGGACCTCTGAACTAGGACCCCGTGTCCCCTGGGTGTGGGAGAGTTGGGCCCAACACATGAGCAGTGAATGGGTGAGGCTTCCCCCAACTCCCCAGTCACCTCTATGAGTTAGGAGAACCGTCTAAATGACCCACCGCCCTGTGGGTCAGCAGAATCATCTAAGTGACCTCCATTTCCCAGGAGGAGCTCTGTCATCAATGTACTGAACTTTAGCCTTTGAGGAACTTTTTCAGCATGGCCAGTAGCTGCTGCTTCAGATCCTCGCTGCCCATGACCACCATCGTCAGCTGCACAGCGTCCATCCAGTCCAGGTGCCTGAGGATGGCCATGGTTTTATTAAAGAGCTTTTGCTTCTCAGCAGGCGGCAGCTCCATTATGATCTGAGGAATCGGCTTAAACTGTCCACTTGTCATCCATGCACTGAATAGACCCCCAACAGTGCCCCCTAGAAAACAAAGAAGGTTCAATTATTTGGTCCTTATTCATAAACGATGGTCTCAGGTTCTTGCTGGAAGCAGGTCCACCACCATGACAAGTGGGCACATTCATGCACAGGTGGGAACGGGATTGGCTTCATGCCCACTTCACCCCACAGTGTGGGGGGCAAGGGTTTCTGGGGTCCTCGGTCCATTTGGCTCAGATAATTGACACCCAAATGTGCCCTTCCCTAAGCTGGGCACTCACAGGTGCAGCACGAACCATCTCCCACCACACAGCTCTGCTAAATGAAATCTTCTCCAGGGCCTGTTGGTCTCCTGCTTCCCACAAGACTCATCTTAAAGCATAGAGCTGAGAAGCAAGTGCATTTGCAAGGAGAATCATCTTAGTGGTGAGGCTGAGTTTTCTCCATAATATGCCCTTGCCCCCGAGCTTTGGAAAATTTCATTGAAATCCATGGTTAAAGGACCCTGGGGACAGAGAAGGCGACCTTTACTCTGGAAGCAACTGCTTTTCATGCCAGCCCTCGAAAGATGTATGATGATAACTATCAAATATAACTTACTCAACTATTTCTCTTCCTGGGACCCCAAAAGGGCATAACCATTGTTTTTAAAGGTAAATTTATGATCAAATATAAGGTGCACGATGTTGGGACTTAAGGTTCCACCTGATCAGGTGGGGGCAGGTCTGCTACAGGAAGGCACTCTGGGGCAGGGGCCTCAAACTCAGGCGCCCTCAGGGGGCAGGCAGGTAGCTGAGAGGAGAGAAGAGGGCTGAGTGAGCCTGTGGGTGATGGAGAGCTGGGTCCCTGTCTAAGGGTTGGTGCCTACCCCTCGCCAGCCCAGTGCTACCACATGGAATGCCAGATGTGTATCCTGAGAAGTCCCATGATTTTTAAATATCGATGATCAGATATTAATAGATGCAGGCCAGCTGGACTTAGTGGCTCTCTCTGAAAGAGGAGAGCATGGAAAGGGGAGACGCTAACTTCACAGTGGACAAACATGGCAAATACCCCCTTAACCAGATGATCAAGGGGGACATTGCCAGGGAGGCCTGTGGATGTCACATGTCCCCGAAATGACACTATGAGACAGGTGCTCCACCTCTGCCTGCGGTATGCTGTCCAAAGGTCCATAACCCTGGGATAAGTATGAGAAAGCCATCAGGCCGACCCAAACGGAGAGGCATTCTACAAATACCAGCCCACAACACTACCCAGACCATGAAAGCAGCAAAGTCTGAGCAACTGTCACAGACCTGGGGAGACTAAGGAGACATGAGGATTAAATGCACTGTGATCACTTGAGCTGGAATCTGAGACAGGAAAAGATCTTAATACAAAAACTGGCAAAGTGCAAAGAAAGTCTGGAGACCAGTTAATAGTGATGTTTTGGTGAGTCTTGGTTTCTTACTTTTCACAAGTGCATCGTAGTAACACAGGATGGTAACGTTAGGGGAACAGAAGCTGGATGAGGGATATATGGGGTTCTCTGCACAGTCTCACCAACTTGTCTGCAATTCTACTACTATTGCAAAATCAAAGGTTTATCTGAGAGAATACAGCCCAGACCAGAGAGAACCCGGTTGTGGGCTGGACCCCGCCAATAGGCAGTAAAACCTGCAAATGTGCAAGAAGCCAAGTGGGGAGGCATCTGGATGCACACAGCTCCCCTGGGGTGAACCCAGGTCACCATCGGGCCTGGGAGACTGAACACTGCCCTGGTCAGTGTTCCCCTCTGCTCCAAAAGAAGGGAGGATTCAGGGAGGGGAAACAAGTGATTTACAAGTTTTACTGAACTTCTCCCCAAGACACCCATGAAGCAATTAGCACTGACAAGAGTTGCACTCATCTACACTAAACCTTTATGAGAACATCAATATTTGATTTAGAACAGCACTTCATGCAAAAAGTCGCCAGGAATATCAACCAGCAAATTACTAACTTTTTGGACAAGAGAAAATTCCTTGATTTTCTGGGTAAAATGATGCTCCGCCCATGACAAGTGGCTTCAAGTAGCAAATCCCTGGGTTCCCCTGGCAGACATCCTGTTCTCTACCAGATTTGACACAATCCGAATAAGACAGGTTCTCCCAGTATGGCATCTGGGAACAGCTATATGATAAATGATCCCATGAAGCTCTCCCCTGAACACATTAGATGGGGGGGTGGGGACAAAGATGTGGAATGTCACTGAGGAAGGAGGCAATGGCCGTGTCTCCTCCCTCACTGGCTGCTTCTTGGACGGTGAGAAGCTGAAGTCAGGACTCACTAATTCACAGGTTGGAAAGTGAAATGTACAGGTGGAAGGTCTGGGGCCACCCACACACTGATTTACTCCCCAGTGTGATCTCAGCATCACGAAATGTCTTTGAATGCCAGTCCTGCCACAGAAAGACAGAACAGGGCAGGAACCCATGCCGGGAGCTGGAAACAGAAGCCAACCTGGGCAGACAGACAGTCACCTCTCCAGCCTGTGTTCGTGGGAGGACTGCAGGCCGTATGTGAGCTCTCCCACATCCCCAGCACAGGCTGCGCAGCACAGAGCAGGCATTCAGTGATGCATCTGCTGAGCCCAGTGCGGCAGACCATGCCTTTGCCGCTACCCGGTGCTGCAGGGCCCATCTGTGGCACCTCACGGGAGTCGTAATCCAGTTGCTCCTAAAGTCAGGCCCACACAGCAGCCAGTTCTCTGATGCCACCCTGGCCCATGGTTCAGACCACACCAGAATCCTTCCTGCTCCTAAGACATAGGAAGCAATCCTTCCCAGCTCCAAGAAATGATGGGACTTCCATTCATAGCCAAAAACTGGCTCTCTCAGGTAGAAGCAGGTGGCAAAAACGGGGGACAGAGAAGACTATCTAGGATAGTTTGTTGCTTTTTCTGCATTAGACTTTGGTTTCAGAATGGGGTGGTGTCTCTGAATGAGCTCATGTAAAATAGCCAGACAGCATCTGCCCCTAGGAGGTGCTCAGCAAATCCCAGCTTCCTCCCTGGTTCCCTTTTGCAGTGACATGTAATGGTGACAGGGGAAGGAGACCATCCAAGAGACCAAGAATACCCCGATATCTTCTGATGTTAGGACACATTCCTTAGGGGAGAGGTGCCCTCCAGGTCTGCATGACACACATGCCATTGGCAAGAATGCCCTGCATTTCTGGGACCTTCCCACTCAGAAGCCTGTGTTTTCAATAGGGTGAATTAGGGACACAGATCATGTCACAGAAGCAACCTCAACTCAACTCAACTAAATATTTCCCACAGGACAGAGACTTCTCTGAGGTCTTTGTGGTTTCAAAGGCCTTTTTAACAACACCCCAAGGCTGGCTGCCCCTGCAAGAAGCTTACACTTACCAACAGCTATTCCGATTGGGCCTCCAAGCAGACCACCGATGAAGGCCCCAGCTCCTGTGACCAGGGCGCCTGTCCCAGAATACTTGACAGCCACCATCATATTCTTCTCCTCAGCGATGGTGCAGAGCAGCTTCATGATGTCTTCTACCATGAGGGGTTTCTTGGCGAGCCTCAGAGGAAGCATTTCAAAGGGAGAGTTCTAATGAGTGTCAGAGTATTTGCACCCAAATATTACTCTTGTAGTCCTCACATAGAGAACAGGAGCATTGCCATATGTGGAACAGTCAGCACCAAGCAATGTGATAGCTTCCTTGTCACAAAGGAAACCAGGGAGAAGTTAGTTAATAAGCACACAGAACCAGCAAAATGGACAAAAGGTCTTCCTTCCCCTCTGTGTAACTTCTCATTTATGACAGATTACGGAACAAACCCAGCCACAAGCTGCAGCGGTTCGTCACAAGTGAGGCAAGCGTGCCCTCTCTTGTGTCTGTGGCCTTCCTGCAGGCTCAAGCATCCCCAGTGCCCAGACCTGGCAGAGGACAGAAAGTCCCAGATTTGAGTCCTCTGTCCTGTGACAGGGCAATGGAGCTCATGCCAAGCCCGAGAAGAGGAAAGTACTGACTCCGTGACCACAGTGGCCTTGTGCCCACCACTGCCCATCCTGTGACCCTGAGCAGAGCGTCAGATTCCTCACCTGTAAAGGGAGATAAGCCACCTACAAGCTGGAATCTGGAAAGGTTTGAGTAGAAAGGATGCAAAGTACCTGGTGTGAGTCTGCAACATGGCGGCCCTCAGACCCGATGGCTCTAAATGAATGTTCTGTTACTGATACACACCACTGGCTTTTCTGTAAGCAACCAGTCCTAGAGCCCATCCAGTTCTGCATGGGGGTAGTAAATGCAGGGACAGGATGGCCCTAAGGATGACCAGTAAGATGGAACAACCAGAGAATAAAATAAACCAAAGAATTCCAGGGGGTTGCATGTGTTTGGATAGACAGACAGACGGACCTTTGGAACAATGACCTTAGAACAATCCTCTGTGGTCAGGAAACCATTTACCACACTGATGGGAAACTGGTAGGCAGCTAGGGCAATAGCAGGGTGGGCTCTACCCCAGGGTCAGTGGGAATGGAGAGCCACAACTCTGACGAGACACCGGACTGGGCCCAGAAGCAAAATCAAAGTGGCCACAAGCCGATGCTTCTCCTCCTGGCTTCAGCTGGACCCAAACCTGGAAGGGCACTTCCTTTCCTTCACTCCCCTTTTCATGCAAGCAGTCCCTAAAGGAACTTGACACAGTTTGGGGCAGACCCTGTTGCTCAATGACTTATGATAACATCCCTTTTTGACCCAAGGAAAATCCAGAACCAGCCACTCACGTAAAATCATCCTCCCATTCCCAGGGGAGCATTTTGAGCCCCTAGCACAAGTCTGTGGGTCTGCTGGATCACCATAGTCGGGGTTCAGAATTTCTTTAGTCCCAGGAGAGGTAAGAAGTGTCCTGTGCTCTGGCCCCTGCAATGTTCTGAATCAGTGATTCTCCCCAAGTGCACCCCACTTTGGACAGAAAGACTCTATGAGAGCATAACCCAGACATCTCACATCTGCTACTTAGTCCTCGAGTTCAGAAAGTGCAAACAGGCATCCCCCAAAAGTGTCTGTTTGACCAAGTGGAGTGTAGAGGCAATGGAGGGGCCTGCCCCGCAGGGGCGCCCAAGGGGCTGGAGGAGAAGTCAGGAGTGCCTGCCCCTGCTCTGGCTCCATGTGTCCTGGACCTGCCAACACTCCTCCAAGCTTCCTGCTCCTTTGCTCACTACCGCAACCCCTTGCAGACCAAGTCCGTGCCACCTCCTCCACCCTGGAAGAGAGCCCACGTGAGGGTCATGACTTCCACACATGAAGGTCACAATAATAAAATAGCCTTATAACAGCAAAGGGACTGCACATGGCAGAAATGAAGGGACAGTGGTGTGACTTGACTTACCCCATAGCCATGGTGCTTAAAGCTATGCAGATGAGTTTTATTTCAAATATTGATAACCAAGGGAATTAATATCATTGTAAAACCTTTCAAAATGTTAGCAATCCTCCTATAAAACATCTTATCGTCATATAGTTTATATCCGGTTTATATCTAGCTTTCTATCTGTCCATTGTGCTGGGAAAAAGGGAGAAGAAGCTCGGTCCCAGGAAGACCCCTGTGGGGGCTGCAGTGAGTTTCCCATTTCCAGGCACATGAAGACCCCAAGCAGGTCTGCAAGGCCTCCTGGCCAGGACAATCTGCCCAGACACCACTCCTAAAACAGGGTTTCTGCACCATCATGGACCTGCACTCTAAAAACACTTTCTGCACAGCAAGAAAATACATGGCAAGGAGGCAGGAAACAGCCACTTCACACTCTGTTGTCCATCAAAAAACCTAGCTTCCCACCTGATCTGAATAACTTCATACAAACCCATAGGGGCAAATAAGGCATCATCGTGCAAAGACTACTTACTCCCAACCTCCACACAGCCCAGGCAGAGCAGCACAAGGCAGGAGCCCAGGGCTCTGCAGAGTTGGAGGGCCGGGAGGTGTCCCAGTGCATGGGAGGGGAGGGGAGGATGTGGCTCACTTCTGGCTGGGTTCAACAGCTCCACACCACAGGAAGACGTGGCACTGCCTCAATGCAAGACAGAGCTGCTTTAGTTTCCTTGTGAGAATCATTTTAGATGTTAGAGCATCAATGCACTCTTGTGGAAGAAAGATTTGTTACCCCATCTCCTGAGTCCTTGCTAAAAAGCCCAGCCTCCTGAGCTCTCAGGGCTAGTCAGATTGAGGAAGGAAGCCAGTCCTGTTTCTCCTCCCACTCCAAGCTGGCCTTTGTCTGTGAGCAACAAGGAAGCCAGTAAGGAGGGAGGAGGCAGGAAGAGCACTCTGATGGGGACAGACCTCAGAGGGTGGGAATGGGGCCTCCCCTCCCCATATCACACCTATTGCAGAATCAGATTTGTCCACAACACAGGCTCTGGTCACAGAAAGCCCATCTGCCAGCCACAGGGAAGGCAAATGCCAACTTGAAGCCCTGGTTTCTTGCAAGCGCCAGGCTGGTCTGCGGATGACAGCAAGGTCCTGGGGAAGAGGGAGATGAGCCCATCCCTGAGACTGCAGCCCAGCTTTTTGAGATGGACCAGATTGTGAGAGAGCAGGGAGAGGAAGGCTTCAGAGCTAACACAGACCCCCATGCACCATGTTAAAAGAGAGAGAGAGAGAGAGAGAGAGAGAGAGAGAGAGAGAGAGAGAGAGAAAGGAGGGTAGGAAGGGAAGAAGGGAGAAAAGCAGAGCCTCTTAAGGAGTCAGAATGCTCTTGCTCACCTGCCATCTTCAGTACTTTCTACTTCTCTGTGGGAATTTATGAAACTCCACTGTCTGGCCTGGCTCTTGTAAACCTTGTCTCCCCACCTCTGCAGGCCCTGGTGCAAAGGTCACATGTGGACCCCACCAGCACTGTCAGATTAGCCCACAGACTTTTTAAAAAACTGTATTAGTTACCAGTAATTAAAATCCAGATTTTATACAACTGATTTCTGATTTTTCCTGAAATATCAAAAGAGCAAGGCCCCTGGACCACTTTTCCGTAGCCACAGAGGCCAAAGCTAAGCAGGTCCTGCTTGCTCTCTGCCACAGGACCTGGCAGGGCGTCCTAACCTAACCAGGGGACCATAAATAGGTCATCAGCAACCTCTCGAAGTCCCCCTGCTTCCTCTTTTAAAGGCTAAAGAAGCCACCATTCCCCACCATAGGAATTGTCCCCTCCGAGATCCTTAACGTCCGTTCCTGGTCGTGTCTACACTTTCCCTGCAGGGCGAGGCCGGGGTGCTGACTCACCGGGTGTCCTAGGACTCTGCCCCGCATCTGTAATACCTGCCGCCCCACCCACGCACCTGGGACGCAGAGGAGGGTGCCGTGCACCCCAGGGTTACTGAGGATGGTATGGCCAAGTGGGTAACTGGGGAGGTCAGACACACACTTGGGTCACTGGAGGGCGCACTGCTGGGAGCCGGGGCCCTGAGTCCTGCTGCCTGGGTTGTAACCCCAGCTTGGCTGCTTCTGCTTACTTCGGGCGAGAGGTCAGACTCTCCATGCCTCGGTGTCTTCACGTGGCATATGAACACCCTAGTGACGTGGGACCGGCTCCGCAGCCCGCAGGCCCTCAGGTGCCGGGCCCCAGCGCCCCCCTCACCCGCCCCGCGCGGGGGCACCAAGCCCCTTCACCTGCTGGGATGTGGCCGCCGGGCCAGGGAGACCTCAGCCGGCTCTTCTCCGCCCCCGCGCCACCCACGGTCTCCTGGCCCCGGGCCGCCCGGCTCGGCTGCCTGCCGGCTCACCCGCGTGGGAGGCCTTCGAGCCCCCACTCACCACAGGGCCCCCGCCGCCACAGCCGGTGTCCCCGCCATCGCCGCCACCTCCGCGGCCACCTTCACCGCCACCGCTGCTGCGCCCTGCCGCGCGGGCTCCCGCTGCCTGGCCGCCGCTCGCAGAGCCTGGGTCTGACCCCAAGGACCCCCACGGATCTTCTTCTCTAGGTCAGAGTCTAAGCCCCGCGCTGGAGTCTGGACGGCAGCCCCCATGGCCCTCGGGCGGTGCCCCTTCACGTCCGTTGCCAGCCCTCTACTGCAGCCCGCACAGGTTTTAGCTGGGCTTCCCTTGCACTTTCCTCAATTTCCTCTCTCTTTGGCCCTTGAGTCAGGATCTCCGACTCTCCGGCCTGCGGAAGCTCCTCCTTCCCTTCAGTGGGCGTGGTAGACAGCCCAGCAAGCCCAGGAAATCCCAGGTGCAAAGTTAATGTGTCCTCAATGTGTGGGCCAGATCCCATAAAAACTGGCGGAAGGGGCCCACACCAGGTGCCTCTGGGTCAGGGGTTTGAAAGGCTGTGTGCTGGCTTTACTCCTCGGGTTCCCAGGGAAGGGGGAGGTCCAGCTTCCAGGACAAAGCTGAGGTTGGGGAACCTCCTGGGAGGGGGCAGATGCGGAGAAGGTGCAGGGCATCCTCTAGAGGGAGTATGGAGAAGATGATCTCCACCCCCACCCTGAGACACACACACACACACACACACACACACACACACACACACACACAGGAGTATGGAGAAGATGATCTCCACCCCTACCCCGACACACACACACACACACACACACGCACGCACGCACGCACACACACACGCACGCACACACGCACGCGCACACACACACACACACACACACACGCACGGGCTGGCCTCCAACCATCTCAAATCTGAAAAAGGCTCTGGGGGCACTCCATGGAGTGTCAGAGTCCAGGCTCTAACCTAGGACCAGCTGGCTCAAACCCCTCGCTGTGACCAGCGCTCTACCTGGCTTTCTGGGGCCGTACACACCCAGAGGATGGGCCTTTCACATTGCCACAGTCATTTTGCTTTTCCTCGTTTCCTCTTTTGAAAGGGAAAGTATTTAGAGAGTATATATGCCGTATATACACATACATACACACCATGTATATGCACACACATAAATACACACAAACAGTATATATATATACCATATATTTGTACATAGTACAGTATATACTTGCCCCAGTAAGGTGTTGTTTTTAAAGATATATATTTGCTGACTTACAAAAAGCTGTACATATTTTATGTATACAACTTGATGATGATGTGGGAAACAAACACAGAAAAAAAATTATTAAATATCCTTACTACCTACAACCTATTGACAAGTCCTTGAAACAGGCAGAGTGACTTTCCTCTAGGGACTCAACTGCCTCAATGTCAATACTTTGCTAAGGGCATAAGGCACTCTTAGTTCAGCCCCAGGACCCTGTAAGTCAACTTTAACACATAAAAATTCCTTTGGAAACTTCCTTTATCTCTACCCCCCAAGATATATGTTGGCAATCATCCCCCAAGCATATGGCCCCCTGATATCCATCTGAAGGGACTCATGAATGAGTTTTTACTAAATTGTAACAGATGATATTTCCTAGCAATAGTCAGCCCCCTCGGGATCCTGGAAACCTTGTTTCCATAATACTTGGGAGGCTCACACTAACCCCCTCCCAACTTGAAAGTATATGATGAGCCACTGCTCATAACACCAGTGCAGCTCTTTCTGCAAACGAGTCCTGTTCCCGTGCTTTAATAAAACCACCTTGGGGCACCTGGGTGGCTCAGTTGGTTAACTGGCTGCCTTCGGCTCAGGTCATGGTCCCAGGATCCTGGGATCAAGGCTTGTGTAGGGCTCCCTGCTCAGTAGAGAGCCTGTTTCTCCCTCTCCCTCTGCCTACCGCTCTGCCTACTTCTGCTCTCTCTCTATCTCTTTCTGTCAAATGTATAAATAAAATCTTTAATAATAATAATAATAATAATAATAATAATAATAATAATACCACCTTTTTGCACCAAAGATGTCTCAAGAATTTTTCTGGGCAATTAGCTTCCAACCCTACATCAGCAAGTTTGGGGATAAATATACACCTGTGAGACCATCCACACAATCTACCCCATAATGATCTCCATCACTCCAGAAGTTTCTTCCTGCCCTCTTTATTATCATTATCACTTGTGTGTGTGTGTGTGTGTGCGTGAGTGCGTGGTAAGAACACTTAACATAAGAGTTACTCTCTTTAGTCTACACTTAGTATACAATAGAATATTATTAGCTATAGGCAGTATGCTGTGTAGATTCCTAGCACTTACTAATATTACAGAACTGAAACTTTGTACTCTTTAACTATCATCATTTTTTTACTTCCTTTTCCCTTCTGTCCTTATTGTGAGAAAGGAGCTCAAGCATTAACCAGGGTTCCCTGGGCACAGTGAATCACCCCATCCATTTCCAAACAGGAGCTTTTGCTTGAGTTTGGTTGACAACCATCTCCAGGCTCAGGCCTGGGGGAGGTCCTCCCATTTCTCTTCGGGCAGCTCCCTCTGTTGGCTCCTTAAAGAGTTGGGCTGCTCAATGTACACAATAGCCAAACTATGGAAAGAACCTAGATGTCCATCAACAGATGAATGGATAAAGAAGATGTGGTATATATATATATATATATATATACAATGGAATATTATGCAGCTATCAAAAGAAACAAAATCTTGCCATTTGCAATGATGTGGGTGGAACTAGAGGGTATTATGCTGAGCAAAATAAGTCAATCAGAGAAGGACAATTATCATATGATCTCTCTGATATGAGAAACTTGAGGGGCAGGGTGGAGGATCATGGGGGGTAGGGAGGGAAAAATAATGAAACAAGATGGGATCAGGAGGAGACAAACCATAAGAGACTCCTAATCTCACAAAACAAACTGAGGGTTACCGGGAGGTGGGAGGGTAGGGATAGGGTGGCTGGGTTATGGACACTGGGGAGGGTTTGTGCTATGGTGAGTGCTGTGAAAGATGTAAGCCTGATGATTCACAGACCTGTACCCCTGGGGCAAATAAAAAAAAATAATAATAAACAGAATTGGGCTGCCGACTCCTCCAGAGGTGGGCGCAGGAGCACTGGTGGACAGGAAGGATGCTGGAAGGGAAAGAAACTTCGAAGTCGGACACTCCAGAGAAGGTGAGCTGTAAGAAGTCCAGCAAACATTGCACCTGTCAGCAACCTGGGACCTTCATTCTGATACAAATGAAATCGTAAAATGGTTGCACACACAGAAGCCTGTCAATGTAACACATGATACCACAGTCTCCTAGTGGCGGCCAGGCCTCCTGCAGAGCAGGTCCTGTGAATGACAGGTGCAGAATGGGGTCCCCGTCATGATGACGGCGCATTGGCCCAGCATCCAGACAGAGCTCTCATGATGCTTCCCATCCTGAGGTCTTGCTGGGTGACCTTAGGAGGGTCACTCAACTTCTCTAGGCCTCAGTTTGCTCATTTGGGAAATGACAACAATAATCGTGCCTTCCCATAGGGTTATTCTGAAGATTAGAGGAGGTAATGTGTAGGGATCTAGATTATTTTTGGTTATATTATAGGGTGTGAAAATGAAAAACACCTCCAGATTCCCAAATGTGAGTCTCATGTGTCCAGAGAGGCAGGAAATTGGATTCCACCCCCACTTTCACAACCCACCTCCCCCAACCCACCATTCTGGGGGTCCAAGAATCCCCCAACATGCAAGTCTGCATTCACAGAGCCAGCGGGGGACTTGGGCCCGGATATTCACCAAACATTAGCTTAGCGCCTTGGGCTTCCCGAGGTCCCTGGGCTCTCTCCTGGGCCTGCTGAGGGGAGGGAGGAGCAGCCCTGCGCCTAAGGGTCAGAGATGCTGAATCACAGGCCAAAGGAAGACGGGGTCCCCGGAAGCCTCTCCAGGTTTGAGGAAGACACAAGGTGAAATGTCCATCAGAATGTGTGTGGGCTGGGGTAGAGGGCAGAGGCTGGAGGCGAAGAGTGTAGCCTGGGGGCCATGGGGCCCTCTGAGGCCAGAGCCTTGTTCCCCTACTTTTCCAGAGTTCCAGTCAGCAGCTCCTAACTTACATGGCTTTTTCAGGATAATCCCACCCAGCCCCAGGCCTGGATGATCCCACACACAGGTCACACACACATTAACTCCTGTGACCTCTTAATTAAGCATGAGTAAACTTGATGTCATTTTGAAAACTAAAAACTTACAGTCAGGGTTGTTTTAACTTTAAATTACCTATAAGAAGGCCCTGTAGTCTCGTGCTTGGGGGTCCCCAGGAATCCGGATCCAGACTTGCAGCTTCTCATTTGCTCCAGTGCAGCCATAGAGCCAGGGCTTGGGGTCAGGAGAGGTTCCAGCCCCATATGGTGGGCCTAGGACCCCCTTCCTTCCTTGGCCCTGGGGTGGAGGAGGTCTCCCCTGCCCCCAGTCTTTGCCCCAGGATGCATGTCATTCTTTTCATATGTGAAGTGTTCAGGGCACTGTGAGGCACATACCAGGGGGATTCATTAGTTTGCTAGGGCCCTGTAACAAAGGACCACAAAGTGGGTGGCCTAAAACAGGAATTTATTGTCTCTGTTTTGGAGATGAGTCCAATNCAAGTCCAATGAGTCTGCAGGCCCAAGCGGAGGGGGCAATCCCTTGGCATGTAGCTGCACCTCTGCACCTGTCATCACATGGCATTCCCCCATGTGTCTGTGTCTGTGCCCCAGTTTCCCTCTGCTTATAAGGACACCAGTCATATTGGATTAAACCCCCACCCTACAGATCTCATCTTAACTCGATTACATCTGCAAAGACTCTATTTTCAAATAAGGTCATATTTACAAGTACGAGGGGTTAGGATCACAAATATCCGTTTGGGGCGACACAATTCAACTCCAAACACCAGGAAGTCAACAAATCCCAGCCGTGATGATAAGCATGTGAGTATCCACACGGTCCGTGCTGGAACAAGGAAACTAGCAGGCTCAGCACATGCCTTGCGTCAAAGTCGCTGTGCGCAGAGGGACCCTCGGGCTGCCTGCCTTTAGTCTTGGAGGACCTTAGTTCTGCAAGGACTGTGGCCGGACAAGATGGCTTTGGGACTGGTAATGAGCCTGTCCTGGGCTTCATCATTTTTCTTCTAAATAATTAGTTCATCCTCTTCCTTGGTGTTTACATCTTTCTAATATTTGTAGACGGCTGTCCAGCCCCTTGGTCATCACTGAGCGCCTCTCTACATATTTGCCATAGTGTGTTGTTGTTGTTGTGGTTGTTGTCGTTGTTGTTATCTCCTCCCTGCGTGCTCCCTTGGTCCCTCAGCCACCATCGCTGCTGCGTGAATTTCCTCCAGGTCCCCAGCCCTGCAAGGGCCGAGTTACCAGGATGGAGCATCAGAAGTCAGTAGTCAGGTGACAAGGGACAGAGAACAGGCCCTGTGGCCTCCTCCTCCTCTGTCACTTTTGTCAGTTTCCCCAAAGGCACATCAAATACATATATGAGCTATATATAAATAAGTAAATATATATATATATATAAGTAAAAACAGCATGCTTATAGTGAGAATGCAGTTTCCAGACAAATCTCCTGCCCCTGCTTCCATCCAGACAGCCCCCAATTTCCTCAGCTCAGAAATGAGGACAAGGACCCTTGCTCTCCACACCCCGGGATTGCTGCGAGGACGGATGAGACCAGAGTGGAAAGCGCCTTGGAAACTACAAAGCAGGGAGAGTGATGGTACCAGCAATGCCTTCAATGCACGACTGGATCTCTGCAGAATGTTCCAGGGGTCTGCTGCCCTCAAAGTTAGACATTCCAAGTTAGAATTTACAAAATGAACTTGATAGAACTGAGATTCACCCTAAAATCTGTTTGTTGAAAGAATAGAGAGGTGTCCTACTTCAAAATCTACCATCAGATTTCAGTGTTCCAAGTGAGTGTGGAGCTCAGAGGCGGATGGGCCCTTGGAGACGAGCTAGAGATGCGCTGAGGGGGCTCGGGAAGGGCACGCTGCTATAAAAGATTTGGGGGAAAACGCACCTTGCCTTCCATTGGAGATCTCACTGAAGGGTTCTCTGTATGTGGAAGACTTATTTCCAGTCTGACAAGAATGATTTTCACTGGTTCTGTTGCACATGCAATTCTCACGCAGGTATTTCTATAATTACCCTGTTTCCGTTAGAATACAGTTTCTGGAACAATGGGACTTCTATTGNTTATTGTATTGTCATATCTCTTATAATAGATGTTTTATTACAGAAAATGGTGGTAGAGTCATTATTGTGACTCTGAAATTTTTATTTCAAATTACTCATAGGATGGAAATTCTTTTTCCCAAGTAATTTCTACTTTAATGTTGCCTTGGTTGTTTTTGTTTTCTGTATTAAACTTTGGTGTGTTTGGGATTTTGTTCAATGGCAGAATGTGGGGTGTTCGTTTGGTTTTTGGTGGTTGTTTGTTTGCTCAGTACAGACCGTAACTGAGTCCTCCTGGTGTTTATTTGTTTCTCTGTTGTTAGCATGTTGTGCACACGGTTTCTTTAACCTGATAGCTGCATTGTTGCCATAACAAGTTACGGTAGACTGGGGGCCTTAAACAACACTGATTTTCCAGGGTTCTGGAGCCTGGAAGCCCAAGATCAAGGTGCTGGCAAGGCAGGATTCATTCAGAGGCCTTCTGGCTCGCAGGCCTGCCATCCTGCGGTGGGCACTCAGGACTCTTCGCTGCATCTGTGGCCAGGAGGAAGGATCCAAGTCTCTGGTCTCTTCTGAGAACACAAATACTATCACATCAGGTCCCCACCTTATGACCTCTTTGAATCCCAATGACCCCCTTATAGGCCTCATCCCCAAGGACAGTCACACTGGGGTGTAGGGCCTCAACATGAATTTGGGGGCACACAATTTAATGGATAGCACTGAATTTTTTTTAATTGCTGAAGAAATACCCAGAGACTTGTATTGAATGAATCCGATAAACAATATTTCAAGAAGGAGTAAATAGTGTTAGTGAATATACAATAGTGAACTTGAAACTTCAGGCATAGTTCAATTAATAATATCCTATTTGGGATGGTAGTCCTCTGTGGGGAGAAAAGTGGAGGGGGCAGGGGACAAGCGTTCCCCCTTAATTCAGTGGTCTCAGACCCCCTGCTGTTGGAAGTCCAGCCTGGATCTGGAAGCACATTCCTTGACTCCAGCACCATGGTCTTAGCTTCCAGGAAGTCCCCACCTCCAGGAAGGCCCACAAACCATGGGCATCAAATCTAACTTTAGGCCCAGGGGTCCTTTCCATGATGGAAGGATTTAAGGATGATGACATTTCCCAAACACCTGCCCACCCACTCCTACTCTATCAGACGACCTCTGAGTCCAGCCACCATTTCCACACCATTTTCTGGTGAAACACACTCTCAGCTTAGAGCCTCGAACTGCTGATGGGGGCACAGGACCTGGGCCCTGGGAAGAGCTGTGGCTCCCCAGCTTTGTTTAGACAGAGCTCAAATCTTATAGGTGCCTGGTTCCCAGATGATTTCCTGTTCTCCCCAAGACATAGAGAGAGGAAAGGACTCTCCATGGTTACACCGTTAGTAACAGAATCAGGACAAAACTCCAAACCTCTTGTCCTCCCAGCCTCTGTTCTCCCCATAGCACACTCTCTAGCAGGGATGGGATGGAGACCACTGTCCTGGGGGTGCTGGGAGGGAGGGAGCAGGGAGGCTGAGGAGGTAAAACACACACACATTATGAAGATGGAACACAAGGAGACAGAAGATGTTCTGGAAATTCTCCAACACAAAAACAATCCCATAATTGGAGCTTCTAGAAGAAAGGCACCCTGGAATTCACAGAGCATTCCTTTCAGGTTCAGCTGTGTTNTCCAACACAAAAACAATCCCATAATTGGAGCTTCTAGAAGAAAGGCACCCTGGAATTCACAGAGCATTCCTTTAAGGTTCAGCTGTGTTAGAAGGTACCTGGGGGGGGTCTCACCTTCTCTTCCATAGCCTTTCCCATCTCACAGCTGGCTGTCTACCCCAAAATTTCAATTGGCTTGGGGGACCACATGCCTGATGTCTGGGTGGAAATCAGCGGGGACAGTGGTCCTCTTGGCACACATCCCTTTCCTGCTATGAGGACGCAGACTCACCCTATTACCATGGATGCTTATCCATGGGGGAAATGATGCTCCACTCTCCTCAGTACTCAGGCCCTGATGATGGGGGCTTTGGGGTGAAGGTCTGGGAAGATAAACAGCTACCATCCCTGGCAGTGTCTGTGGGTCAGGAATTCAGTGATGCAGAGAGGGTGTCCAGCACCCCCAGTAGCCATTTCTACCATGGCCCCCCTCCTCTGACCATTACCAAGCTTCCAGCAGGTGCCAGGCTTCAAGCACTCACGCCCCCTTCCTTGGTCAAATTCCCACCCCAGGATTTTCTTTTTCAGTTGTCATCAGGCTTTGCTAGTGGAGTCCAAGGTGGGAGCCAGCCCAGTCGGTGGGCAGCAGGGCCCTCAGTGCCCTGTCCCAGGGATCAGAAGCCCAAGCCTTGGTGGCCTTGGTGGTGGCCTTGTCAGAACCTGGGATGCAAGGAGAGTGATCAGAGGAGCCAAGTGATTTCTTTCAAGTAAGCCCCTCAAAGCATCTCCAGGAACCTCAAAGACTACAGAATGGGAACAAAGCAGCTTCTAATAAGGAAGCAGACAATCTGAGGAAGACTTTGGTGCAGGGAGCATGGGACTGCGGTGGGGACTCCCATGCCCCCACTCCCAGAGACTGGGGTTGGGGGACCCCACATTGCTTCACCCTGAAAACAAAGGACCTGGGCCCCTCTGGTCCAGTGGGGGAGGGAGCCGCACTGGTTCCCAACTCAAAGCAAGCAAGACAAAGGGTCCAGCCCAGCCAGTGTGCACCTGACAAGTAATGAAGCCCCAGTGGAACATGGAGTGAGTGGGTTTGCAAGGAATGTGACCTCACTCCCAAGACCCCTCCTTTTCACCTGGCTTCTTTCTCCTAAGGTCCAGTAAGCAATATGCATGCCATTTCAATAAAAATGAATTGTGGCCTAATTTTTATTTTATTTACATAACATAAAGCCTTCCTTTCCTTTATTATTGAGATAATTCAGCCTGGAGCAGGGTGCACAGTGGGCAAAGGGATGGTCTCCTCCCAGCCAGATCCCAGCTTCAGTCCTCTGAGCCAGATAGCCAACTGTTGCTATTCACCTTGGCTGTGGGAATAAACCAGACCACCAATGCTCTCACTTTGTTCAGACTACTTTTCTTGCAGGGAAAGCTCCAGAATCTGTGTAGGAGGCTCAGGGGCAGCCATGTCCTGGGAAGGAGCTGGAGGCTAAGGAGCTTCTCTGAAGTTGATTTGCAAAGTGAGCACACTACTAAGGTTTGATGTTGCAACTTTTAAAAAGTGTAATACTTTCTAAAATTCCTTTTCTAAAATATATACCGGACTGAAGAAATGTCAATAGTTGGATCAAGAATCAACACCAACATCACCTTATCTGTGATTATTGCTGCATGATAGGTTAATTCAAAACTTGGACGCTTAAGACAACAGTAAAGGTCTCATAACGTCGCACAGTTTCTATGGCTCAATAATTTGGAAATGCTTTGCCTGGGCAGTTCTAGCTGGCTTCCTGCCATGAGGCTGCAGTCATTTGAAGGCTCGACTGGGGCTGGAAGATGGGTTTCCCCCATGGTACACTTATATGGCTGTTGGAGGCCTCAGCTTTTCCACACATGGGCCACTCCAGAAGGCTTTCTGAGCATCCTCATGATGAAGCAGTGGGCTTCCTCCACAGCAGATGATTCAAGACGCAGAGCGGAAGCCCCATCTCTTTATGATCTAGCTTTGAAAGTTACACACCATTACTTCCTCAAAATCCTACAGGTCATGCAGCTCAGCATTTGTCAATATGGCAGCGACTACACAAAGGTATGAATCCAGTAGGTGAGGATCACTGAGAGCTCTCTTGAAGACTTGTTACCACAAGTGACTATCATTAATATAATTTGGCAGGGGTCGTTTGGAGGCTCTGGAGAAGAGTACTACATAGCTAAATCCACCATTCTTTATTTTTTCATTTAAATTCAGTTAATTAACAGTGTGTGCATTATTAGTTTCAGAGGTAGAGTTCAGTGATTCATCAGTTGTATATAACATCCAGTGCTCCTTACATCACGTGCCCTCCTTAATGCCTGGCACCAAGTTACCCCAATCCCTCACCCCTCTCCCCTCCAGCAACCCTCAGTTTGTTTCCTACTGTTAAGAGTCTTTTATGGTTTGTCTCCCTCTATGATTTCATCTTGTTTTATTTTTCCCTCCCTTCCTCTATGATCCTCCTTTTGTTTCTTAAATTCCACATATGGGTGAAAGCATGTGATAATGGCTTTCTCTGATTGACTTGTGTTGCTTGGCATAATACTCTTTAGTTCCATCCAGGTCATCGCAAATGGCAAGATTTCATTTTTTTTTGATGGCTAAGTAATATTCGATTGTATATATATATCACATCTTTATCCATTCATCTGTTGGTGGATATCTGTGCTCTTTCCATAGTTTGGCTATTGTGGACATTGCTGCTATAAACATTGGGGTGCAGGTGCCCCTTCCCATCACTACATTTTTTATCTTTGGGGTAAACATCTAGCAGGGCAAATGCTGGGTTGTAGGGTAGCTCTATTTTTAACTTTTTAAGGAACCTCCGTACTGTTTTCCAGAGTAGTTGTACTAGTCTGCATTCCCACCAAGAGTGTAAGAGGGTTCCCCTTTCTCTGCATCCTTGCCAACATTTGTTGTTTCCTGTCTTCTTAATTTTGGCCATTCTAATTGGTGTAAGGTGGTATCTCATTGTGGTTTTGATTGGTACTACCCTGATGGCAAGTGATGTTGAACATTTTTTCACGTGTCTATTGGCCATTTGTATGTCTTACTTGTAGGAATGTCTGTTCATGTCTTCCGTCCATTTCTTGACTGGATTATTTGTTCTTTCAGTGTTGAGTTTGATAAGTTCTTTATAGATTCTGCATACTAGCCCTTTACCTGATAAAGCATTTGAAAATAATTTCTCCCATTCTGTCAGTTGTCTTTTGGTTTTGTTGACTGTTTCCTTTGCTGTGCAAATCTTTTTATCTTGATGAAGACCTGATAGTTCATTTTGCTTTTGTTTCCCTTGCCTTTAGAGACATGCATAGCAAGAAGTTACTGAGGCTGAGGTTAAAGTGGTTGCTGCCTGTGTTCTTCTCTAGGATTTTGATGGATTCCTATCTCACATTTAGCTCTTTCATCCATTTTGAGTTTATCTTTGTGTATGGTGTAAAAGAATGGAAATGCAACTGATTTCTGTGCTTTGATTTTGTATCCTACCACATTGCTGAATTGCTGATGCGTTCTAGCAATTTTAGAGTGGCCTTTTGTGTTTTCCTCATAGAGAATCATGACATCTGTGAAGAGTAAATGTTTGATTGCTTCTCTGCCAATTTGAATGCATTTTGTTTCTTTCTGGTGTCTGATTGCTGAGGCTAGGACTTCTAGTACCACGCTGAACAGTGGTGGTGACAGTGGACATCCCTGTCATTTTCCCTTAGGGGAAAAGCTCTCAATATTTCCCCATTGAGAATGATATTCACCATGGGCTTTTCATAGATGGCTTTTATGATATTGAGTTATGTTTCCTCTATTCCTACCCTATGGAAAGTTTTCATCAAGAAATGATGCTATATTTTGTCAAATGCTTTTTCTGCAACAATTGAGAAGATCATATGATTTTTTCCCTTTATTTAATTAATGTAGTGCATCACATTGATTGATTTGTTATTGTTGAACCACCTTTGCAGCCCAGCAAAATATCCCACTTGGTCATGGTGAATAATCTGTTTAATGTACCACTGGATCCTATTAGCTAGTATCTTGGTGAGAATTTTTGCATCCATTTTCATCAGGGATATTGGTGTGTAATTATCCTTTTTGTAGGGTCTGTGTTTAGTTTTGGGATCAAGGTAATGCTGGCCTCATTGAATGAGTATGGAAATATTCTTCCCATTTCTATTTTTTGAAACAGCTTCAGAAGAATAGGTATTAATTCTTTAAATATTTCGTAGAATTCCCCTGGGAAGCTATTTGGTGGCCGTGGACACTTATTTTTGGGGAGATTGTTAATTACTGATTCAATTTTCTATTTCTTCCTGTTTCACTTTTGGATGTTTATGAGTTTCTAGGACTGCCTCTATTTCTTCCAGATTGGCCAATTTGTTGGCATGTAGTTGCTCATAATATGTTCTAATAATTCTTTATATTTTCTTGGTGTTGGTTGTGATCTCTCATTTTTCATTCATGAGTTTATTCATTTGGATCCTTTCTCTTTTCTTTTTTCTATGTCTTGTTAGGGATTTGTCAGTCTCCTCAACTCTTTTGAAGAAACAGCTGCTAGTTTTGTTGATCTGTTCTACTGTTCTCTTGGTTTCTATTTCATTGATTTCTGCTCTAATCTTTATTAATTCTCTTCTGCTGGATTTAGGCTTTATTTGCTGTTCTTTCTCCAGCTCCTTTAGGTGTAAAGTTATGTTGTGTATTTTAGACTTTTCTTGTTTCTTGAGAAAGGCTTGTATTGTTATGTACTTCCCTCATAGCACCACCTTTGTTGATCCCAAAGATTTCATACAGTTGTGTTTTCACTTTTAATAGTTTCCATGAATTTTTAAAATCTTCTTTAATTTCCTGGTTGAACCACTGAGTCTTTAGTAGGATGCTCTTTAACCTCCATGTATTTATATTCTTTACAACTTTCCTCTTATGATTGAATTCCAGTTTTAAAGCCTTGTGGTCTGAAAATATGCAGGAATAATCCAAATCTTTTGGTATCAGTTGAGACATGATTTGTGACCCAGACATAATATGGAGAATGTTCCACTGAAGAAGAAGGTGTATTATTTTGGTTTAGAAGGAAATACTTGAATGTATCTGTGACGTCCATCTGGTCCAGCATGTCATTCCAAGCCCTTGTTTCCTTGTCAATCTTTTGCTTAGATGATCTGTCCATTGATGTGAGTAGGGTGTAATAGAGTACTGTTATTGTATTATTATTATTAATGTGTTTCTTTAATTTTGTTGTTAATTCATTTGTATATTTGGCCACTCCCAAGTTATAGCATATTTATAATTGTTAGATCTTCTCGTTGGTTAGACCCTTTATGATATAGTGTCCTTTTTCATCTCTTATTATTGTGTCTGCTTTTAAATCTAATTTGTTTGATAAAACGATTTCTACCCCAGCTTTCTTTTGATGTCCATTAGCATGATAAATGGTTTTCCACCCCCTCACTTTCAGTCAGGAAGGGTCTTTGGATCTAACATGAGTCTTTAGTAGACAGCATATCAATGAATCTTGTATCTTTAATCCAAGCTAATACCCTGTCTCTTTTGATTGGATCATTTAATTTATTTACATTCAGAGTAACTATTGAAAGATATTAATTTAGTGCCATTTTATTATGTGTAAAGTCACTGATTCTGTATATTGTCTGTGTTCCTTTATGATCTATGTTACTCTTGGGCTCTCTCTTCACTTACAGAATGCCCTTTAGTATTTCCTGCAGGGCTGGTTTAGTGATCATAAATTTTTTTAGTCTGTTTGTCCTGGAAGCTCTTTATCTCTCCTCCATTTTATCCTGAATGACAGCCTTGCTGGATGAAGAATTCTTGGCTCCCTATTTTTCCCATTTTTCACCCTGAATATATCATGCCAATCCTTCCTGGCCTGCCAGGTCACTGCGGATAGGCTTGCTGCCAGCCTTATGTTTCTATCCTTGTAGGTTAAGAACCTCTTGTTCCTAGCTGCTTTTAGGATTTTCTGTTTGTCTCTGACACTTGCAAGCTCTACTCTTATATGTCAAGGTGTGGACCTATTCTTATTGATTCTGTGGGTGTTCTCTGTGCCTCCTGCACTTTAGTGCCTAAATCCTTACCCAAATCAAGGAAGTTCTTAGCTACAATTTATTCAAATAAGCTTTCTGCCCCCCTTCCTCTGGGGCCCCAAGTATCCTAATATTGTTTTGCTTTATGGTATCATTTATCCCTCAAATTCTTCCCTCTTGATCTGGTAGCTGTTTACCTCTCCTTTTCCCAGTTTCTTTATCCTCCATCATTTTTTCTTCTATATCACTCACTCCCTCTTCTGCCTCATTTATCCTAACAGTTAGAGCCTCCATTTTTTATTGCACCTCAGTACTAGACTTTTTTATTTTGACCTGATTAGATTTAATTATTTTATTTTTCCAGAAAGGAATACTCTAGTGGCTTCTATGTTTTTTTCAAGTCCAGCTAGTATCTTTATAACAATTGTTTTTAATTCTAGTTCTGACATATTACTCATGTCCATTTTGATTAAATCCCTGGAAGTTGTTATTGCCTTTTGTTCTTTTTTTGGGGGGAGGGGGTGAGTTCTCCTGTCTTGTCATTATGTCCAGAGGAGAACAGATGAAAGAACAAAATATTAGAGGAGCGGCAAGATGGCGGAGGAGTAGGAGACTGATTATCATCAGGTCCCAGGAATTCACCCAGAGAGCTATCAAACCATTCTGAACACCTACAAATTCTACCGGAGATCGAAGAGAAGAAGAGCAACAAGTCTAGGAACAGAAAATCGACCACTTTCTGGAAGGTAGGACGTGTGCAGAAGGGAATCTGTGGCGACAGGAAGATAGACGCCGGGAGGAGGGGCCGGCTGCCGGCAAGGGAGCGAGCAGAGGAGCACAGACTCGGAACCATTAGAAGTCGGCTCCACTGAGGGACGTCGCCCCAGAGACCAAGCGGGGGGTGAAGCCCCTGCAGGGACAGTGTGGTCTCAGGACTCACGGGGACACAAAAAGACCAGGGGTGTCTGAGTGCGACCGAGCTCCCAGGTCTCAGAGAGAAGCCGGCGGGAGAGACGGAGCTGAGCTGAGGTGTCTCTCAGCTTGGGGTTACCTTGGGCTGGGATCTGAAGCTCAGCCGGGCCACTGATCTGTGAGCGGGGACCCCACGGGCGGCAGACCCGGAGAGACTAACCTTCCTCCTCCGGGAGCAGCAGTGCGGGAGCAGCTGCAGGAATCTGCCAGGTTCGGAGATTCTAAACGGGGCCGCGCCAGAGATAGAGACACT
>LNAC01001484.1:149834-173884 GCA_002007465.1 Ailurus styani | reverse complement strand
GGCCTGTGACCGAGTGTCTCTGTCTCTGGCACGGCCCCGTTTAGAATCTCCGAACCCGGCAGATTCCTGCAGCTGCTCCCGCGCCGCTGCTCCCAGAGGAGGAAGGTGAGTCTCTGGGTTTGCCGCCCGTGGGGTCCCCGCTCACAGATCGGTGGCCCGGCTGCACTTCAGATCACAGCCCAAGGTATCACCGAGATGAGAGACGCCTCAGCTCAGCTCCGTCTCCCCCGCTGGCTTCTCTCTGAGATCTGGGAGCTTGGTTGCGCTCAGACACCCCTGGTCTTTTTGTGTCCCCGTGGGTCCTGAGACCACACTGTCCCTGCAGGGGCTTCACCCCCCGCTTGGTCTCTGGGGCGACGTCCCTCAGTGGAGCCGACTTCTCACAGTTCCGAGTCTGTGCTCCGCTGCTCGCTCCCTTGCCGGCAGCCGGCCCCTCCCCCCGGGGTCTATCTTCCCGTCGCCGCAGATTCACTTCTCCGCATGTCCTACCTTCCAGAAAGTGGTCGATTTTCTGTTCCTAGACTTGCTGCTCTTCTTCTCTTCGATCTCCNTCTGGGTGAATTCCTGGGACCTGATGACAATCGGTCTCCTACTCCTCCGCCATCTTGCCGCTCCCCGGACATCTAGATTCTTTCCATAGTTTGGCTATTGTGGACATTGCTGCTAGGTACAGAACCTTTAGAACACTGACATTTAAGGAACACGGAGGAAGAAAAATCCAGAAAGGCTCTTAGTTACTTCAGTACAGGAGATATTCCAAGCCTGATTTATCTTGCGGCCTAGATAATGCCCAGCACTGTCCAGATTATGTATTATGTATTCAGTACACACCATCTTAATTGTTTCCATTTGTTTCTTAAACTTAACTAATTAAAAATATGTCAATCATTAGGAGTCAAAATTCAATAGGTGTGAAAATGTATTTCTTTTTTTTATTTAAAGATTTTATTTATTCATTTGACAGAGAGAGAGAGCACAAGCAAGGGGAGCAGCAGGCAGAGGGAGAAGCAGGCTTCCTGTCGTGCAGGGAACCCAACGCGGGGCTCGATCCCAGGACCCCGGGATCACGACCTGAGGCAAAGGCAGACACCTAGCCGACTGAGCCACCAAAGCACCCGGAAAAATGTATTTCTTGATACTCCCGTCCCTTAGCCACTATTTTCCCTTTCTGGAATCAATGAATATCAACACTTTCTTGTGTATACTTTCAGAGATACAAAAATAGCATTTCAATGTTTTGTTAGGTAGTCTTTCAATTATTGGTGAGCATAGAAGCTTTATTTTAAATTTCTGGGGTTTTTTTTTTTGGCTATTTAAATGTCTTTCTTGGGCACCTGGGTGGCTCAGTGGGCTAAAGCCTCTGCCTTCGGCTCAGGTCATGATCTCGGAGTCTTGAGATCGAGGCCCGCATTGGGCTCCCTGCTCAGCAGGGAATCTGCTTCCTCCTCTCTTCTGCCTGCCTCTCAGTCTACCTGTGATATCTCTCCTTCTGTGAAATAAATAAATAAAATCTTTAAATAAATAAGTAAATGTCTTTCTTTCTTTCTCTCTCTTCCTTCCTTCCTTCCTTCTTCCCTCCCTCCCCCCGTTTCTTTCTTTCTCTTTCTTTCAGATTTTATTTGTTTATTTGACAGAGATAGGAAGCACAAGCAGGGGGAGCACAGAGAGAGAGGGAGAAGCAGGCTCCCTGCTGAGCAGGGAGCCCAAGGCAGGGCTCAATTCCAGGACCCTGGGATCATGACCTGAGCCACCCAGGCACCCCTGAATTTCTTTTTGGTGAATTTTTTATTAATATTATTTACCTCTTTAAATAGCATTCAAACATTTTTTGTGTTGATTTCTTTCAATATTAAATCTTTATTTTATTTATTGCAAATACTTTTCCGAGTTTGCTATTTGGTTAAACTTTGTTGGTATTTTTGATATGCCAAAGCATTAATTTCTTACATAGTTTGTTAGATCTATTTTTTTCTTTCAATTTTTTAAACCTTGGAAAATGATTAGCCAATCATCTCCCAGCATTCCAACAAAGGTTATTGAAGGAGGGCAATGCACCGCATTTTCCGGAAGCTTTCTATTAGACCCTGTGCCAAGGGCTTTCCACCATTCCCATGACACTCCTGAAAGTGTTGGTTTGCAATGTGGGGATTTTCCCTGGGGTGAAATCTGAAACTGGTCCCTGCAGACAGAGGGCGGAGGGCGGGGAGAGACTGAGGAGAGGCAGGCCACTCCAGACCGGTAGGTGGCAAGTTTAAGAGGTGAGGAAACTTACAAGTGAAGTTTGCCTTGGGCTCCAGTAGACAAGTAGATTTCCGCAGGGTCACCAGAATCTTCAAAGTTCATACGGAGGCCTTAACGGGTTCAGTCATGGATACATCCAGATGGTCACAACAACACATCCCTCTCTCAAGGCTTCATCCTTGGCCATGGCCCCCGCTGTGGGGATTGTGGGGAGAAGTCTGCAGGTTCCAAGGACAGGGGAGGGGGTAAGGAGCCTCCACGGCTGGGGGCCAGCTCCCAGGTCATCCAGCAGTCACTCCCCCTCAGTGACCTCAGACAGAAAGGTAGCTGTGATTGCCTATGCCCAGATGAAGAAAGAGTTCGGAGGTGAACAGATTTTCTCAGGATGCAGACTATTAAGGGCCAGAGTGAAATCCAGGATTTCCTGAATATAAAGCTAGTATTTTTAATCATTCTGCTTTATCTCTGCTAAAAGGTATGTATGAGCCAGATGTTTAAAGTTTAAATGACAACTTTTAAAAGTGTTACCTAGGTATTTAAATGAGCAAAAGTCAATTTTGTTTTCTATTGTGCGTTTGTTTAACAAATATTTACTGGAATCTGAATTTTGAGCCCTGTGATTGGTAGAAGCTGGTGTTGCAGAGATAAAGTGTGTTCACTTTTAGGAAGTATTTAAAAGCGAAGCAAGTGAAATCAGATAAACTAATAATTACCTAACGTGTGGTGGGCTCAAAGGACTCAAAAAAGAGGAATTGGCTGTGTGTGTGTGTGTGTGTGTGTGTGTGTGTGTGTGTGTGTGAGAGAGGGAGAGAGAGAGAGAGAGAGATTTTCTCTTATTCTCTGAAAACCCAGGTGACCCGTAAGCAAATCTACCCTAGAACTTCGAGTTACCTTCTTTTAGTGTATGTGCTGCCAAAGAGCACGGAGTTACCTTCCTCTTTGCATGGTCCCAGCCACTTGCTTATCTTCATGTAACTGTTGTTTTCTCTTCATACCTTCTGTTTTCAATACGAACTCACCTTTCTAAGCGTAAATCTGCTGTGTGCCTTCCTCTTATCTCTGCAACACCAGCATCTACCAATCACAGGGCTCAAACAGAACAGGTTTGGAGTAGAGGATATTTCTTGTGTTCCCAGATGGATCTTTCTTTTTTTTTTTTAATTTTATTTATTTATTTGGAAGAGATGGAGAGAGATGCTTGGGCACACGAGCAAGAGGAGGGGCAGAGGGAGAGGGACAAGTGGACAAGTGGAACCTGGGGTGTGTGTATGTGTGTGTGTGGGGTGGGGCAGAGCTCAATTCCAGGTCGCTGGGATCAGCATCACCTGAGCCAAATGCAGGTGCTCAATGAACTGAGCCACCCAGGGGCTCCCCCACAGATGGATCTTTATAAGGTCAATCTATGTAGGCTCCAATGGTCGAGTTGAAAGAGAATGCTGCCTTTTTTAGAACAACTTTGCTCCCTGTCCCTCTACTTGAGTTCATACCCATTTCCTGCTGAGGCTCCAGGGAGGACCTGGCCAACTTACTTCCTAATAGCTATAATGTTTCACTTTTTTGCAACATTATATGGACTTCTGAGTGTCCTCTCATCACCCCAGACTTGGAACTGCTGTTAAAGGCCCATTAATCTAATTACTTGTTTGCTCCAACTCTCAGACAGGGATGCAGTACAGGGATTAAGGGCACAGGCGTGGGTTTGATTCCTGATCCCACCGCATGCTATCTGTGTGTCTCTGGGCAAGTTTCTTGAGCTCATGAAATCTCAGTTTCTTCACCTATAAAGTGGGGATGATAACAATAGTGCTTAACTCATAGAATTCATGGGGGTCTGACTCAATAAATAATATGTATTATTATCATGGACAACTGATCTTTTGACATTCAGTTAACAGAAATTTACTGAGCACTTGCTATGTGCCCAGACCAGTTTTAAGTGCTGTTAATACAGCCGTGAATAACCACATAACAAAACAGAGAAAGACCCTTTTCTTCCTAGAAATTATATGAGAGTGGAAGAAACAGGTGATACTCAAATAAACATAAATCTATGGTATAATTTCAGGTAGTGGTAAGTTCTGTGGAAAAAAATCAAGCAGGATGAAGGGAAAGAAACAGAGAATGCTATTAGATAAAGACGTCAGGGAGATCTCTTTGAACAGGTGACACTTGAGCAGAGACCTGAATAAAGTAGGAGAGTGAAACATGGTCTTCTGAGAAAGAGCATAGCTCATAAGCAGCCATGGAAAGGCGATGATCCACAGAAGAGAGGAAGAGATTTGATTTTTCCATTTTATGTTTTGAACTTCGTTTCTTTGAGTACAACTATGGAATTAGATTGGACCTCATGGGAGCTTGTTTGGCATGGATTATGCTTGTGTATGAGCTGATTGGGTTGAGTGACCCTAGAAGAAGAGTGGAAATTTGTTCTCTGCTCTCCTGTGTTAAGAGTAGCTGTCATTCACTCCAGCAGGTTCTGCAGAGCTTGGGAGTCCAGAATTGGAATCTGTGTAATAAATCAGCTGAGCTCTGTGGTAATGACAAAGATCTCCACTGTACTTGGCAAACTATTTGTCAAGGCTGAGCCAGATCTTAGAGGTGATAAAAATGTACCTTGTAAAAGTGACCTCCCGCAATAGGTAATGACATAGTTCAGAAAGAATTTTTTCCCTTTCTTTTCTTACCATAGGTCTTTCTGATTTTAAAAGCTAAAGGAAATGTTAAGTGTCTTTTATTTTCAAGTCTCTTTATATATGTGTCTCATTTAATCCTCCTAATAATCCCAATAAGTAAGATTTCTAGTCTCATTTTTCAAATGAGGAAAGAAGGCTCAGGGAGGTTAAGTGATTTGTCCAAGATCACACAGCTAGGTAGTAGTAGAACCAGCATTTGAAACCCAGGTCACTGTGATTCCAAAGCCTGTGGATTTCCACTTACACAGTATTGCTTCCCTCAGGCAGGGACTTTCCCTCAGATTAGCCAGTAGGACATTTTCTTCTGAACATTAAATAACTTCTCCCAAAGGAGTTTCCTCAAATCTTCCTATTATATTGTGCTTTGAAAAATGGATTGTGAATTAAGGATGTTTGATAGGTAGCTGGTTTATAAATTGATTTTGAGGGAAGTTCATGACTTTGAAGAGAGGTGCTAATCCAGTAATAATTCTCACACAACGGAGAGGTCCTCTTTTGAAAGATAGAGACTTACCCTGTTCGACATATCTCTCTCATGCTGTTTTTCCGTCTCTCCATCCCACTCAGCATCCCTTGCACTTGAATGAGGAGCCACAGAGAAGATTCTATTACAATGTTATTCCTTAGGAGGAAATACCATAGTTTAGCTTCGCGATTGACAGAACCTGGATTTGAGTATGTAGATTAAATACAGATAGGTTTCAGTCCTCTCCCACGATTGCTCATTGGATTCTTAAAATCCCATCAATGAATGAGGCCCCTTCCTTTTAGCAGCTTAAACAGGAAACCTTGGTGTTACCCGGATTTCTTTATCTCCTAAATCCTTGCATATTAAATAGTCAATAAATCCTGCCAAATATTATGTCTTAAATCTAGAATCTCACTGTAATGTACTTAATGTGAATCTGGGGTCTGGACCCCAGCTAGCCACTTGTTAGCAAGATGGTGAACTTCTCTGTGCTTCCATTTTATCTTTAAAGGATAATGTATTAGTTTCCTGTGTCTTTTTTTTTTTTTTAGATTTTATTTATTTATTTGAGAGAGAGAGAGCATGAGAGAGTAGGAGAGAGAGCATGAGCGGGGAGAAGTGGTGAAAGGAGAAACAGACTCCCTGCTGAGCAGGGAACCTGATGATGCTGCGGAGCTTGATCCCAGGACCCTGGAATCATGACCTGAGCCAAAGGCAGATGCTTAACTGACTGAGCCACACAGGTGCCTAATGACAATATGCTTTCTACANCAGGCTTCCCGCTGAGTGGGGAGCCCGATGGCGGGGCTCGATCCCAGGACCCAGGGATCATGACCTGAGCTGAAGACAGGTGCTCAACCAACTGAGCCACCCAGGCATCCCAGTTTCTCATGTCTTCTGTGACAAATTACAGAAGCTTTTGTTTTGGTAACTTAAAATGACACAAATTTATTAATAGTTATTACAGTTCTAGAGGTCAGAAGTCAGAAATAGGTCTCACCTATTTGCTAAAATCCAAGTGCTGGTGGCGGTGTGCTCCTGGAATTTACAGGGGGAAGCTGCATTTGTCTTTTCCATCCCTCGAGGCTTGTCTGCATTTCTTGGTTTGTGGCCCTGTCGCCAAAGACAGAAACCATTTATGGACCAATAACTCACCTAGTAAGCAGGAGAATTCCCCAGGCAGAGCTACTGTCAGATCTCTGTTATGACAACGCACCTTGACTCTGTGCCGAGGCAAACACTGAACATACAAGTTCCCATCCGAGAAAACAGTGTCGGTGCTGCTGGGATGAAATGGCATGAGATGCAAAAAGTGGATCAGCACTTCTCAAACAATGAGAGAAGAAAAGAAATCAAGAGTAACAGAACCCCAGTGGCTAAGGATGTTTACCATTTTCTTTGTGATGAGAAATTAGAAGTCAATACCAGACCTCTCTCTCTGTAGGTCTATTGCTCTTGCTACTAGAGCGCTGTAGTGTGCTTCTCTCTCCATGGTTTGGGCTCGGTCATTCCTTTTTATCTATTTATTTGAGAGAGAGCATGCACATGCGTGAGAGAGAGCTTGTGAGCACCAGTGGGGGAGGGGCAGAGGGCGAGGGAGAAGTAGACTCCCCACCCAGCAGAGTGGGCTTAGTCATTCTTAACAAATTGTTTGCTGTTGTCTTCAAGTCCTGGATTGAACAATACCTACAGGTGTTAAAAATAGCTATTTAGTGGACCCAGGTGGCAGGTGCTCAAAGCTGGGAGATTGGATAAGAACTCCCTCACCCCCCACTGGTTTAACAATGCCAGTTTTTCTCTAAGGGTACACTTCCAGAGACATCTGCACATGCTGTTCTCCACCGAGAAGGCAGTGTCCTGCCTTCAGCTCTTGTCCACGTTTTCACATCCTTTAAGAGCCCGTGTCACTGATACTTTCTCAAAGTCTTTTCTGATTCCCCCAAGGAGTTGGATTGCCACTACCTGCTTTGTCCCACAGCCTTTCTGCACGTCGCTATGACAACACAGTCATTTACTTACCTGCTCTTCCCTCCAGATCAATGGGGACCTATTCTAGGTACAGATGGCCCCTGATTCTCCTTTCATCTCCTCTAGACTCTCAAGACTCGTCTCCACGTGGTAGGCACCTGGCAATGTCTGCAAACATGGGTCTCATCTCTAGGGAGGCAGAAAGGCCTCATCAGCTCTTGGAACACCTCAGTGAAGGGACACTTGACTTGCTGTGGACAAACACCTGGCCTTAGTTGTTTAGCTGTATAAACAGACTGTGATTTTCTCTGGCTGGTGGCTGCTGTCTCTGTGGAGGACAGAACGTTCTGCTGAGCAGTCAGCTTGGTTAGAAGAAAGAAAACTTTTTATTTGATGAATAGGTCATAGTTATGCCCTCCCAGTGACCTAGCTGCCAATTGCTTTGTTTAAACTAATGGTATTGTAACACAGTGGTTCTTAATACTTATGACCATTATTATTATTAAGAAATCATTTGAATTTTTATTGCCAGAAGGAGTTCATCTGGAATAAAGTTGTAACTAAAAGTAAACATAAATTTCTGCTGTTAGAAAGGGTTTCAGTTTAGTCATTTTGAAGACCTGCTAATCGCCAACTGTACATTGAACTAAGGATTGAACTAAGGGTATGCATTTCCTCCCTCCCTCTCTTCCTTACTCTTCCTCAAATATTTATTGAGCTCTTATATTTTGACAGGTCTTGTTTTAGGCATAGGAGATACACAGTGAAGGAGCCATAGCCCCTATTCCCCGGTTGGTTTCTTTCTAGGGCTTTTCATTTGCAAAAAGAGAAGACAGAAGACATTTGTAAAACTTGGAATTTGGACTTTGTAATAGTGAACCGAGAGTAAGAGTTGGTAGCTGGTGATTAGTTTTTGTGCCGGTTGAAATAGAAAGCACTTAGAAGGGTAAATGCTCTCATCAGGTAGTAAAATTCATTATGCAATGGTCACAAATCCAGATCGTATTAATTTATTCTTAGTACACTGATATCGTATGAAATGAATATAAGATGTGATCCTCGACCTCGGGCACTTCATCACTAGAGTGACACCTTTTATAGGAACCTTAAGTTCTTGCCAACATGATGAAATACTAGTATTATGGTATAAATAAGCAGGAGGAAACACTGTTCTGAGAGTTTGACTTGCTTCGATTAGACAAGTACTTCTCAAAGAGTGATCCCCAGACCAGCTGCATTATTGTCACTCGGGAACTTTCTAAAAAGGCAAATTCATAGGTCTTAACCCAGGGCTACTGAGTCAGGCAGCACGCTATGCTTTAGCAGAATCTGTGATTTCAATGTGTGTTCGGGTGTGACTGAGAACCACCGCTCCAGTCTAGACCCTCAGTGTTCTCAGAGTGGACCACGGACCAGTAGCATCAGCATCCCTTGGGAGCTTGTTAGGAATGTACAGTGTTGGGTCCCACTTCAGACCTGCCGAATCAGGATCTGCACTTTGACAAGACTCTCGGTGATTTGTACGTACTTCACATCTGTGAAGCGTTGCTCAAGACCAGGTTGGACATTGAAGGGCGTTGAGCCAGGGTCAGGCTAGGTCTCCTCCCATCTCAGTCATCATTTCCCTGGAGCACACCCACAGGCTGCTCCACTCCACTTCCCTCCACACTGGTATGACACTATTATGAACTGGCATTTTGCAAGCTTGGATGGCACCGAGGTCTCTTGCAGAGAAAACAAAGATGGTGCCTCTTGAAAGATCTTCGGTTTGCCAGTAGCCAATAGATTGCTATTAAAATTATTTGTCAGGAGATTTCCTTTTTCCTAAGATACAATTACTTCTTTTTTTTTTTTTTTTGGTCTGAGGCAAGGGTAATACAATTTCCAACATACGTGAATCAAGTCGACTGACAAAATAATGCGTAATGGGAAAAACTGGGCTTTTCTCAGCTTGTTATTATGTTGACATTGGGAAGGGCCAATAGAACCAATCTGATGAATAATTTCATGTAATTTTATAATAGATCGGTGATTAGCTCTTGTTTTCATACCACCTCTGGCTACGCAGCTCTCTTTGTGGGATCTCTCAAGAGTTCCCCATGACCCAGCGCCCAATAACTCTCAAAGTATCCTTTCTTGCTGTATCAGGAGCCTCCAGGGCCTTAAATAATATGGTTTGCATCTAATTCTTTACTCTTGATAACTTTGCTAAAAATGTAAGGTGTGCCATCACCCTACCTTCCCATCGGGCTGCCAGTTTCAAAGTACTTGCTGGGTGGGAATGGAGGATGGAATAGTTACACGTTGCAAAGATATTTTCTGAAAAGAAAGTGTGTGAAGGAGTTCAAAACAAGTGTCCTCAAAATGTGCCACCTTGTCACATAGACAATTTTGAACTGAAGGCAACGGAAACCCTTTTCGTTCAGGAGAAACTTTTGCCCCTCCTTTAACTACCTAGAAGAATCTAAATTGGTTAGCTTCCCAGAATAAGAGTTAACATCAGAGATACATTTTATCTGAGTGACGCATCTGCATGGCAGGGCAAACGTCCAATTACCATACACCAGATCTTTTTACTGCCCCGGGAATCGCCATCCTCCCCTTTGAAGCTCCAGGCCCCTATGCTGTTCCTTGGCTCAGGATGGCATATAAGCCTCAGTTTACCTTTCTGCCTTTGAACTGCTCATGCATCTGCCATCCCCAAATGTACAAAATTAACTTTGATTTTCTCCTGTGAATCTGTCTCATGTCAATTTAGTTCTTTGACCAGCCAGATGAACCTTTGAAAGGTAGAGGGACATTTGTCCCCACCCCCCAATATGTGCTTGTCTTCATCTTTGTGTTCCCAAGGCAGCATTTACTAAATGCGTCCTGTATATGGTTAACTGAATGCAAGTCTTAAAGGGCAAATCCCGCGAGCTGATGAGGGAACTATGAGGAGAAACAGGGGGTCTAGTTAGACCCCTGACTAATGGTCCTTGCCAAAATCATGATGCCTTTAGCTACAGAGTATATGTGAGAGGTCAGAGGCAAATAGTGGGCAAGAGAACCCCGTCGCTGCCTGTAGGAGCGCGAAGCCATGAGCAAGACAGACTTGAAAAACATATAATTTCCACTCAGTAATCACAGCTATATTCCAACTATTGTAGGAGCCACTGTGGGAAATTGCAGGAGGAAATGCCTGATTTTTCCAGGTTTCCTAGAGGAGACATTTGAGCTGATTTTGAAGCAGGGAGAGGAGTTCTTTAGGTGAGCAAGAGCGTGAGACTAAAGGAGCTAGGACTGGGGAGAATTCTAAGCAACAGGAGCAGAATTAGCAGAGGCATGAGTGTGTCAGGAGTGTGTGTGTGGACGGGGTGCGTGTGGAGGGGTTTGGCAGATAGGGAAGGGACTGAATGCTGGGGGTGGGTGAGAGGAGTGATGAGCAAGCCCCGTGATGAGGGAGTTGGATTTTACCAGTGTAGGCCATAGGAGAGCAGTATAGGATTTGAGTTTAGGAAAGATCGCTTTGGCAGCAGTGGGCAAGATGGATGGGAACAGGGTGATTGGCCCCCAGCTCAAACTGCTTCTCCAGAGAAATCGCTGTCCCTGGGCGGCCTCCACGGGGATTCCTGCCCTGGGTCTACTTCCCTAAATTTAACCTTTTCAGATATGAATGGGCACACAAGTCAGTAGGTCTGAGTGTGGTCCAAGTTTCTGCAGTTCTAAAGAGCTCCCCAATAGTGCTGTCTACCTTAAAACAGCCAGTAATTTTACCCAGCAAAAGGAGTTTATTTAGGAATAAAGAGGAATTACAATTTGTGACAAGCAAACTATGGTGAACCATAGCAAGTCTAAAGAGACAAAGGGAAGGTCAGCTTTTATTCCATTTTTTAATTTTTAAAGATTTTATTTATTTATTTTTGGGAGAGAGAGAGCGAGAGAGCACACAAGTAGGAGGGAGCAGCAGAGGGAGAAGCTGACTTCCCACTGAACAGGGGGCCGGATGCGGGACCTGAGATCATGACCTGAGCCGAAGGCAGACGCTTAACCCATTGAGTCACCCAGGTGCTCGGGAAGGCCTGCTTTTAGTAGATAATAGGAGGAAACTGGGGAGAATGGTTTTGAACAAAAGTTCATTGAAGAACAAGAGTTTGAGGTTGTGGAAGTTGGGGGCAAGCAATGGTTAGTGCGTTGTTGTCGGGCGGGGAGAGATCTTCCTTCCCACCTTCTCCCTCCCTCCCCCCCCCACCTCTTTTCTCCCCCCCCCCCCCCCTCCNTTCCTTCCTTCCATCCATCCATCCATCCATCCATCCAGCATGATCTTCCTTCTTCATGCTGCTTATGCACGCTGCAATGAGTGATACTGGCACGACAGCTCCCTCTTCAGGGAGGGACAAGTCACCACACATTTGGTGTGGTGACTCCATTTGTTGTTCCTGACTCCATTAAAATTTTTTTTTTTTTTTATAATTTGAGTATAGGTGACACACAATGTTACATTAGTTCCAGGTGTACAGCCTAGCAGTTCAATTGTATACATTATGCTGTGCTCACCACAAGTCTAGCTACCATCTGTCACCATACAACACTATTACAATATCACTGACTACATTCCCTGTGCTGTGCCTTTATTCCCGTGACTCGTTCATTCCATAACTGGAAATTTGGATCTCCCTCTCCCCTTCACCCATTTTGCCCATCCCTTGATCCCACTGGCAACCATCCATTTGTTCTCTGGATTGATAGCTAAGTCCATTTTAAATGAGACTTCCTTACTCATGTCACAATGCCAAAGCTATTGGTCCATAGACCCACTTTGAGGAGAAAGGCTTCAACTATCATGCACAATGGAATAACCTGGGTTTTTGGTTTTTGGTTTGTTTCATTTTTTATTTTATTTTTTATTTTATTTTATTTTTTTAAAGATTTTATTTATTCATTTGACACAGAGAGAGAGATTACAACTAGGCAGAGAGGCAGGCAGAGAGAGAGGAGAAAGGAGGAAGCAGGCTCCCCGCTGAGCAGAGAGCCCCATGTGGGCCTCGATCCCAGGACCCTGGGATCATGACCTGAGCCGAAGGCAGCGACTTTAACCCACCAAGCCACCCAGGCGCCCTTGTTTTGTTTCATTTTTTAAAAAACTGGTGTCTAGTACCACTTATAAGACTCATTAATAATTATTGGTTGTGGTGTGGACAGTGAGAATTTAAAAAATGCTGCAGGTGAAAGATCAGGTATTTCTGTGTGTTTTATTTTTAAAAAATTTTAAAAAGATTTTACTTATTTATTTGTCAGAGAGAGAGAGAGCACAAGCAGGCAGAGTGGCAGGCAGAGGCAGAGGGAGAAACAGGCTCCCTGCCGAGCAAGGAGCCCAATGTGGAACTCCATCCCAGGACCCTGGGATCATGACCTGAGCCAAAGGCAGCTGATTAACCAACTGAGCCACCAGGGCATCCCTATTTTAAAGTTTTCACTAGAGGATGCTAGGATCTGGAAGCACCAGCCATGCAGCCATACAGGGTGGGAAGTGAGTGGGAATTCGGTGTCCTGGGAGGGAAGGAGTCATTGCTTCACCCTGGGTTTGTGTTGGTCAGAGGCTGGAGTGGGCTGAGATGGACTGGGACTTCCCTGCTCATTGTGCTTCAGAGGGTGTAGTCCCTGGGAGTGGGGGGACACCCTAGGGAATCTCTAATAATTGCCTGGAGGTGGTGGCTTTACCTGTCAGCCCAATCATTATGTAAGAGCAAGGAGGGAAACTGTTCTCCTAGCTTCTTGGGTCTTCCCCTTAACTCTTTCCTTCACTTTGTGGGGAAGGAAAAATTCTTCCTCTACCCTTCAATGTCTTCCAGCTGGACTAAGAAATAAATTCTTGAGATGGATTAACAGGAGAAAAAAACCCCCAAGCTTTATTATGTGCTCCTGGAGGCCTAAACACAAAATTGAGACCTAAAGAAATGACCAAGGCAGCAGATTTTATACTTTTTAGACAAAGAGACAATACATTTGTGAGGAATTGACAGGATACAGAAAACAGATGTTTGGAAACTTTAATCAGTTAAGAAGTCTAAGTGGAATTTGGGCTGAGGTGTAGTAGATTAGGAAAAAAAAGTTTTATTTCTATACCTTTCTCAGCTTTAAAGTTCCTCTCTGGTGATAAGGATATCTTCTTAGTGCAGGGAAAGTACTTTCATATGGGAGACGTATTTCCTGCTTTCAGGGGGACAGAGGAGGGTCTGAGTATCCTCACACCAGCTGTTTCTTATGTAACTTTTATTTAAAATTATCAATATGCAAAAGTGGCATATCTTGGGGTGGACTGCCATTGGCTCCTACACCTTCAAGATTTGTTGTGATATGATACTGGCTTTAAATTTCCTCCATGAGAGTGGTGCTACTTATACTGCAACAAGCCTTGTTATTTCATACACACTATCCCTTTCCCATGCCTTAAGATGTATAATTTTGCATAGAAGTGGTAAAAGAGTCTGACCGTCCTTGCTTTGTTTCTGATTTTATAAAAAATGGTTTTAGCATGTTATCATGTTTCTTTTTATTTCTGGAGGGGAGGGGGCTGTTCTTTACTAAGTTAAAGAAATTTCCTCTATTCTTGATGTTAGGAAAAATTTGTTTTAAGTTATGAATATTATTAATGTTCATAAAAGGTTTTTTTTTTACCTGTTGAGATGATGACATACGTTTCTCATTAAGTTTTTGAAAATGGAGAATCACCTTAAAATTAAAAGATTTTCTAATGCTTGCATTTCTGGGTAAAATCCATTTTCTTTATATTATCTTTTTTTTTTACATTATCTTTTTTAAATTGAAGTAGAGTTGACATACAATGTGTTAGTTTCAGATATACAACATAATGATTCAACAAGTCTATATGTTATTCAGAGCTCACTCCATGGCAAGTGTAGTCACTTATCTTTTATACATTATTGGATTTATTTTGCAAGCAGTTTATTTACCATTTTTGGTAATTTGTATTTTTAGTAATTTGAATTAATGAATGGGATTGTCCTGCTATGTTCCATGCAAGTCACATGCACGAGCTGGGGCAGGGAGGGGCAGAGGGGGAGGGAGAGGGTCTTAAGCAGGCTCCATACTATGTCTTTTCATTCTTAGTGTTATCTTGGGGGGCTTTTTTCATTGATCAATCGTGCTAATGATTTGTTTATTTTTGTTTTTGTCATTCCTCTCTATGTTTTATATTGTATTAATTTCTATTTATTTTTTCTTCCATTTACTTTCTTTGGGTTTAGTCTATTTTTTTTTTTTTAACTTCTTAAGTTGGATGCTGTCAGTCAGGGTTCTGACAAATCAATGAAATGGATGCAGACTCAAGAAAGGATTAACTGAAGGTAGTTTATTGAGGAGAGTATTTATACGGATGTGAACAGGTTAAGGAAACCAACAAGAGGTGAAGTGTCCAGAATTCACAACAATAGGAAGCCATTATTACTCCTTAGTCTGAGGTTGTGAGGGAAGGTGCAGTGGTTTCAGAAGCCCCTCCTCTTCCCCCTACTCCATGAGGCAAATAGCCTTGGCAGAGGAGCTGCTCCCAAAGAGCTATGACCTTAGGCAGAGCAACATCACCTCAGCCAACTCCATGGCTCAGTAAGGAGGGAGTAGGGAATAAATAACCCTATTTCTCTTCCTACCCTTTGATGTTTGCCACCATCACCCGTTAGGTAAACCCAACTAGAAGCCAGCTGAAAGGTACCTGGGGTACCTTTGGGAGGCCCTTGGAGGTGAGATTCTTGGGGGCATAGAGTAAAAGAAGGGCAACTGATAGAAGGGTGTCAGAAAGTAATCAGCAGAGAGACTTAGATCATTTATTCAGTCCCTCCCTGCCCTTGCTAAATCTGTGTATTTAAGGCTATGTATTTCCCACTAAGTGCTATTTTAGCTGCATCTCATAAATTGTAAAGTGAGGTATATTCATTATTATTCATTTCTAAGTATTTTGTAGTATTTCTTTAATTTGTGAATTATTTGGGTATGTATTTATTTCCAAACAGAAGGGGTTTTGTGGTTTTCATTCTGGTATTGAATTTCAAGTAATCACATTGAGCTGAGACTGTAGTATGTTTGACACTAATTCTTGGAAATGTTTTGGGACTTGTTTTCTTGCCTAAGTTCATAATGTTCTCTGTGGGCTTGGAAAGCTTGTGTATTTCGAGCGTCTGGTAGTAGTAGTCTATATATGTCTATTTGTCCCTATTAGATCAAGTGTCTTTATTGTTTATTCAGATCTTTTAGGTCCTTAGTGTTGTTTGTCTTCTTAATTTATCAGTGACTGAGAGCAGTGTATTAAAATCTGTCATTATGATGGGGGATTTTTTCCATTTCTCTTTTATTTTAATTTTTTGTTAATATAATTGGAAAATATTTTATTTTATTCTTTTAAATATTTTATTTATTTATTTGACACAGAGAGACACAACGAGAGAGGGTACACAGCAGGGGGAGTGGGAGAGGAAGAAGCAGGCTTCCCGCTGAGTGGGGAGCCCGATGCAGGGCTGGATCCCAGGATCCTGGGATTGTGACCTGAGCTGAAGCAGATGCTTAACTGACTGAGCCACCCAGGTGCCCCTGAAAAATATTTTATTAGAAAGACAGACTCTGGAATCATTTCTTCCTGGAGAATTCAATTCTTTACAAAATGTGCTGAACTTTTTCATAAACTATTGTTATTTTTTGTCTAAAAAATTGATTTTGCACATGTTTCTCCCTCCAGTGGGCACACTCTTCTCACATCCTTCTTGTCCTCATGGATTCTCACTAATCTTTTAAGTCTCATGGAAGCTTTCTTGAAACCTCAGAACAGGTCAGGCCCCTGACCTGTTGTGGATGATTTAGCATCTTCATTGTTTCTTTTTGGTGATTTTCATAGTTTGTAATTTTATATTTCAAAGTGATTATTGGATTTCTGAGTCCCTAAAGAGGCTGTAAGATCTACAATGGCAGGGAAAACATTTGCAGTTGTTCACCATTGTGTCTCTGGAAACTAAAACACTCTTGGAAATTAATAAGTTCTCAGTAAGTATTTGATGAATAAATAAATAAATGAAGCAAAATCTACTTATAAAGGTAGTATATTAGTTTATTAGAGCTGCTATAAGAAATACCACAAGTCGGGTGGCTAAACAACAAAAACCTATTGTCTCACCATTCCGGAGGTTAGAAGTCCAAAATCAAGGTATTGACAACATGGGTTCCTTCTGAGGGCTCTGAGGGAGGGATCTGTTTCAGGCCTCTTTTCTTGGCTTGTGGATGTCCCTCTCCTTTTGTCTTTCCCATTTTCTTTCCTATGCAGATCTCTATGTCCCAATTTCCTGTTTATAGGGACATCAGTCATATTGGATTAGGTCCTGCCCTAATAATCTCATTTTAACTTGATTTCCTTGGTAAAAACCCGATTTCCATATCAGGTCACATTCTGAGGGACTGGATATTAGGATTCAGCATGTGAACTTTTGAGGGACACAATTCAACCTATAATTAACACATGCTTATTACCTACTTCCTTTACTGGACGCTGGAGGTTGAAGCTGAGAGGGATGCCAAATTCCTGATGTTGTGTGTGCAAATGGCAGGGGGGAGGTGGGGTGATAGGGGGCGGGCTGGGTATGTTTTCAAGGAACAGAAGCAGGGGAGGCACCCAAACAGCCAGTGGTAGATCCATTACATAAACTCTTTAACTTATAAGAGGTTTGCTTTTTTCTACATTTGGATGTTTACTTTTGCTTTTGTGGGATAAAGTAACACTTTGAACACACGGGAATTTAAAAAATGATATATTAGTCTAGAGGAGTTTTCCCCACTTTCTTAATTGGTGAATTAAAGATTTTATGGCAGAACATGTTTAGGAAACACTTCAGACCCCCATCACCTTCTTGGAGTGTTAGAAAGGCACAGTGACATAGTAAAGTTTCTGAGAAATCTAGCAGTAATGTGACCTGATGAATTTTATTGACATCAATATTTCTTGAACTTATTTTTACCAAGGAATACTCTCATTTTTATATAGTAATTTACCAGTATACTGTATCATTTGATCAGATGGGTTTGGGAAATGCTGGCCTGGGTTGCTTCTGTGGGTGGGAGGGAGCTGCCACCCCTGGGGACTTCCTTTTTGTCTTTTTTCTTACCTCTCCCTCTCCTCCTGTTTCTACTTCATCAGTGCTTAGGTCTGTCCCATTTAGGTTTTCTATAAATGGCAAAGGCTCTGGCCGAGGTTAGTAATTTTGGTTGCTGTTAAAAAAGGGAGTAGACAGTTGTATTTATTGGTGACATTTTGTTTACAAGGAGCTTTACAGGAGATTTGTAAAGAAAACTTCCTTCATTCCATTGCTCTTAGAAACCCTACAAGCCAAACATAAGCTCTTTTCTGGGTCTCTAAGTGCCTCAGTGATGATGTGAGCAGTAGTCACGCATCCGTGGCAAGCTTTTCTTGGGGAAGATCCCAGTCTTAAGAGCATCTATAGTGTAAAGTATCACTCCGTAGTGGGAGGTTGATTTTAAACAACCGATGAGAGAATGAGATCAGGTCTGTGTTAATTCCCTCGCAGCTAACCGCACAGGTTTTTGTGAGAACCGAGAGCAGGCTTTTTCTAAAGCATCTGCTCCTTCCCACGTCCTCCCACTTAAGCATGAAGAGGAAATTTGCTTGGGAAAACCCCCAGTCCTGCAGCTCCAGCCTCTCTGGAGATGAATAGGTCAACATTTAGGTAAGTGCGATTAGGAAGCAAGTGAATCACTGCATTTTCATATCCTTACTCATTACCATCTGTGACAGACCGGCAACCCCTGGACAGGACTGCCCGAGATCACGTATGGGATAATAAGAAGGCTGCGGGAGGAATGTGAATTCCCTAACCTTTAGCCTGGGGGCTCAGTTGAAGGATGCCGGCAAGGCCAGGATCCAAGGAGTCAGCTGAAGTTTGGGGAGGCTCTGGGGTGAGTTTGATGCAGGAACCAGAGCTGTGAACGACTTGAATGAGCAGCCCTAAAAGGTTCTCTTGGGAAATGTTCTCTATAATCCTTTTGGCTTTTATGTAATTCTAGGGCCCTTCAGCTTAGAAATGAAGTAGTAAGAGTAGTAACAAATGCTATAGATTGCTTGCTTACTGTGTGTCAAGTACTCTTGCTAAGTGCTTTATACACACAGTTTTAATCTGTAAAACCACCCTAGGATGGAAGTTCTACACCCTATGATGTATTTATTTTGTAGATGTTGAAGCAGAGGATCAAGAAGGTAAAGCCACCTGCCCAAGGTCAAACATAGCTAAGACTCACCCAGATCTGCCACCTGAGCTCCTGCCCTCGACCACTTAACTTCACTTGGTGTATGCGACACTGTGAAGGGAAATGCACTGTCCCATGGATCTCCCTCCATCTCTGTTATGACTGTGTGAGATGGGGTGAACAAGTACAAGTATTCCCCTGTTGGAGAAGAGGAAACTGAGGCACAGAGAAGTTGAGTGACAAGTTCCATAGTGATAAGGATGGGATCCACATAGTCTCCAAGTCCGGTTTCTTCCCACTGCTATGCTGTTTTCCGGCCCTGATTCTACCTTAAGCCTGAAGACAAGGTCAGGGCTTGAGCTGAAACCCAAGTAGTTACAGAGAGTGCACCATAAAACTCTTAGGATGGAAAGTTATTGCTATTTTTTAAGTTAAATTTAATTTTTTTTGAGAGAGAGAGAGAGAGAGAGAGAGAGAGAGAACGAGAGAGCTTGAACGAACGGGGTGGGGAGGGGCAGAGGGAGAGGGAGAGAGAGCAGCTTCAGCAGGCTTCACACCCAGTGCGGAGGCTAAAGGAGGGCTCCATCTCACGACCCTGAGGTCATGACCAGAGCTGAAATCAAGAGTTGGCTGCTTGACCTACTGAGCAACCCAGGCTCCCCTAATATTTGTTGTTTTTAAACAATAAATAAAATTTATAGGTTTTTTTTAAATTAAAGATTTCATTTATTTATTTGGGAGAGAGCAAGAGGGAGGGAGAACACAGAGGGAGAGGGAGAAGCAGACTCCCCGCTGAGTGGAGAGTCTGACATGGGCTCAATCCCAGGATTCTGAGATCCTGAGCTGAGCTGAAGGCAGAAGTTTAACCAACTAAAATTTAACCCCTAAAATTCCTAGTTTTAGTCTGAAATGCAACTGTTTCACCGGCCTGCTTCCTAATGTTTCTCCTTAAATAACAAACAAACTTGATGTAATAAAACTTTAACAGAAGTCTAAGTTGCCTATGCCAAAGCCATCCTTTTTAACTTTATGGTCACTCGAAGGGCCAGAGAGCGAATATAAATGTAGAGGTGTGAGAAACAAGCAGGGAGGGTGACATGCAGGGAGGAAGAGAAAGCAAAGAGCTAAGAGCCTGTGAGATGTAGCAATAGTCTGAACAGCCTCATTTGAAAAATTTCTTTGTGGATTAAACTTTAGCGGCTTAAAAGACAAAAGCAAAAATAAAAACCCAGACAGATTGCAAACTGATAAAGCTGCTTATCATACCTTACCTCTTACTGATACACAGGAAAATACTTATAGGTGAAATGATATGATGCCTGAGATTTCAAAATCATCTAGTAGGTAGGGAAGTGGATGGAGTAGGTCATCAAGGTTGGCCACTTGATAATTGTTGACATTGGGTGACAGGTACATGGCAGTTTATTCTAATATCGTCTCTATATATGTTTGAAAATGTTCATAGTAAAAAGTTTTTATTTTTTAAAAGAAACGATTTCATTATAGCCCACTGGTGCCATCTATGGGTCATTCATGGAAACTGTCCTTTAAGGGAGGAAAACGTGCAAGGCCAAGAGCAGAACAGCTAAGAAGCCAAACACCTGGCTATTCAGTTACTGGGAGGGACTAAACAGTGGACAGCTGATGGGCCCCCTACTGCTTTAGGAGTCAGAGACTTGGGAAGAATATGGATACCGACTTTCTGTGTCTTTGCATGCTGATTTCATAGGCCCAGAAGTTAGCACAAGATTGGGTCAGCTATTAGTATTCACTGAATGCTAATTAATACAGGTGTGATTCCCTGGACAACAAAACAATGTTTGCAAAATGGAACGGGTCATGTTGCAAAATTCGTGGGGTCTGGGTCCCAGGATGTGGATGATTCAGCCATACCAGCTAGAAGAGTTCAAATGTTACGATTCCTTCATCTGTAGAAACAAATAGACTACACGCACTTTTTCTTTTCTTTTCCTTTTTTTCTGGAGACACCTTAGCAAATCAACAAATAGTTTGGAGGGTCAAGTATATTCTAGTATAAATAACTTTTGACCCTGGAAAAGAATTTTTCTGAAATGGTCTCTGCACTGATGTTTCTTAATCTTTCTTAGGTTATTTGGAATCTGTAACAGTGGTTGAGTGGCTCAGGGGTTGGACTTCTGTTGTATCCTACCCTCTCACTGAGTTCACACTTTTCTACCCAAATATAGCCAATTGCAGGTGAAGCACCATTTTCTTTAGAAAAGGGATGGGGAGACAAGCATTTCGGTGTCTATGTCCCCCTGCCTCTCTTCCTTTTCTAGTGTAATCCTCACAAACACCATCTCATGCTGTGTTTATTGTATTTATCTTCGTTTGCTAGGACTGCCAGAATAGATACTTGGCTTAAACAACAGACATTTATTTCCTTAGAGCTCTGGAGGCTCGAAGTCCAAGATCAAGTTGTCTGTGGGGTCCATGTCTTCAGAGGCCTCTCTCCTTGGCTTACAGATGACCCCATTTCTTTGTGTGTGCATATCTTCCTCTTCTTATAGGGACAACTGTTTTATTGGATTAAGGCCCATTCCAGTGACCTCATTTAACCTTAATTATCTCTTTAAAGGCTGTATCTCCGTGTACACCTGAAACTCATATAACACTGTCTATTAATTACACTTCGATTAAAAAAAAGAAGAAGAACCTATCTCCAAACACAGTCACATTCTGAGGGACTGGAGTTAGGATTTCAACACATGAATGGTGGGGGTGGGGGGTGGGACAAAAGTAAGTCCATACCAGTGTTATTATTATTCCATTTTTTGCTAGCGATGAAGCCAAGACTTGGAGAATTTCCATGTCCCCCCAAGATCTCATAACTCAGAAGTAGCACAGTCTGTATTTGAAACCCGATTATTTGCACACTCTTCTTTCTCCCACACTGCATGCTAGTTTCTCTTCGTGCTAGCAAATACTTTTCCCGTCTCTGAACTCCTCTTGATGAGTTGCACATCATCCTCTCAGGACATCATCCTTACCTGATCTTTGTTGTCTCTGAGAATGAAGACTTTTGTTGTTGTTGTTTTATTTTGGTATTTAATGAAGGTTTTTTTGATTTATAATTTTTAAATTCATTTTTAAATTGCATTTATTTCAGTAATAACTGAAGGTTTTTAACTGCTCATCTCCCCAGGTAGCTCGACATGGGATAGCGCAAATAGTAAAAGTGGGGGAATAATGAGTTCTTGTCCTGATTTTCCTAGTCTGTGGTCCCATGGCTTTTTCTCAGCTTGTTCCTGAGGAGCCCTGAGCCTTCTTGTTTTCTCCTTTTATCCTGAACATTAGGTGTTAAATTATCTTCATCTCCCTTCATCTGCTCCTCTTATCAATCACTCCATCTTCCTCTGACCTGTTTCTCCAGGAAGATATCTGGAGTCAGTCCCTTAATAAACTCTGAAGGCCCCCTTTGAGTAGACCCGCAGGGGTGAATCAGCAGGTGATTCAAAAGTCTGCTGACTTCCAAGTGGTAATTTACTTCTCAGGGGAACTCCAGATGGGTAGTTTTTATCCCTTTGCTGTCTTCTTGGTATAGGAATTTTTTCAGACCTGTCAATATTATTAATAATGAAACTTTCTGTTCAAGATGGCTGACCAAGAATGCCTCTTTCCCTGTCCTCCCTTCCCAAATCCCAGTAGAATGGAGAAATTTAAAAAATTGAGCATAAAAATACCTTATATTTCTACTTTCACACACATTTGTTTCATTTTTACAATAATTCTGGCAGGTAGGTAGTAACACCAGCATTTTCCATAAGGCAGCTAAGTCACAGGGATGTCTGGGCGGCTCAGTCGGTTAAGTGTCTGCCTTCAGCTCAGGTCATGACCTGGAGTCCTGCGATGGAGCCCTTCATTGGGCTCTCTGCTCAGTGGGGAGCCTCTTTCTCTCTCTGCCTGCTTCTCCCCCTGCTTGTGTGCGCACACTGTCTCTCTGACAAATAAATAAAATATTAAAAAAAAGGAAGCTAAGTCACAGAGAAGTCAACTAGCTTGCCCAAGGCAAATAACATATCAGCTGGGGACCTGGCACCTCAAGGGGAGTCCAAATTGCCTCATTCAGAGCTCTGGTCTGTCTAGGTTGTTCGGTTTAGCAAGTCTAACCATCTGATCAGGCAGCATTGACTTCTCATTACTTAAGAATTGTTTATATGGAGAAACCACTTGACATCTAATTTAAAATCCAAAGGTTTGTTTTTATTTGCATTAGATTTCAATTTACAATGTAGGATTCATCTGACTTCACTATCCATCCCTCCAGATGATCAGCATTTTCTCTAGTGGATGAAGCTGAGGCTCATGAAGCTGCCTATTTTAGGCAGCTCTGTATTCCATTCAGTTTTATAATAGTATCTATGTTTTCACTTGGCGCCTGAAATAATAATCCATTTTGATATATAATTAAAAAAAACCTTTTCTCATATTGGTGTTTAGTTGAAAGCAATGCCAGATGTCCAGTTTCTAATAGATAAGCAGAAACAGGTGAAGCAGGTGTCTATGGAGACTTTGCCTTTGTCCCTGAATCCAAAAAAGGTGTGAGAACCATGGTTACAGATCATTCTAAGTAAAAAGGAAAGATTCAAGAGCAGTTATGTAAAGAAGAAATGCACCCAACCCATGCCTTACTGATGTCATTAAACTAGTGCTTAATGACCAAAAGCTATTCAGGAGAAAAATGAGCATGAATCCCTTTACTGGCCTCAGAAAACCACTTATAACTAAACATAGCAGATACGAGTGGATTTTACAAATAAAACTAAACCAAGTCAAATGAACAAAAAACCAGTACCTAAATCTAAGAATTTAAGACCTGCAAGATATACCCAATAACTGAAGGATTTGAATATATGCTAACATTTAAAAATGATTTTTCTACTTTGCTGTATGTTTTTTGTGGAAATCTTATTTGCTTAAATTCATCACATATTTGGAGAAATAAAACTGTGATTTTTACTATGTGAACATAATCGCTGCTATTTTTTTAAAAGATCGTATTTACTTATTTGAGAGAGAGAGTAGGGATAGGGAGAGAGAGAATCTCAAGCAGACTTTTCCCTGAGCACAGAGCCCAGCAGGCCTGGATCATACGACCCCGAGATTATGACTGGAGGCTAAACCAAGAGTTGGAGGCTCAACCGACGGATCCACCTGCGTCCTCTACTGTTCTCCTTATTTCTTCATCTCTGAATGTGCAGAGGTATACACATAATTACACACAGGTACTGTGGGTACCACATGAACACACACACACATAGCTAGTGGCAACATACATGTATACATACATACATAGACGTGTATATAGTCAGGATTATATTACGTATGCTGTTTTATAAGCTCTTTTTTTCCCCCTTTAACATCGAACGAGTTTATTTCCATGGCAATGCATGGATGTATACATTAAAAAATGCTTTATTTCC